>LNAC01000003.1:6508067-6522200 GCA_002007465.1 Ailurus styani | reverse complement strand
CACCCAGGCGCCCAATAGGTATGTTTTAAAATATAATCAAAATTAGGGCGCCTGGGTGGCTCAGTGGGTTAAAGCCTCTGCCTTCGGCTCAGGTCATGATCTCAGGGTCCTGGGATCGAGGCCCTTATTGGGCTCCCTGCTCAGCAGGGAACCTGCTTCCTCCTCTCTCTCTGCCTGCCTCTCTGCCTACTTGTGATCTCTCTGTGTGTCAAATAAATAAATAAAATCTTTAAAAATATATATATAATCAAAATTAGAAAAAAGTACATGTATAGAATAAGGCTCAACTCAAAAGACTTCTTTAATTTTTTTTCACTTATCTTTTCTGCCAAAGAGTAATATTGTATTGAGAATTTTTTAAAGTATGTTAAATATTCTTTGGTATGTGGGGTATAAATAATGAATAGGTGGACGAATTTGTAAGTGCATATATGGTTGCTATCTAACTCCTCAACTGTTGAAGGAGATACTGTTTCGACTTGAGTGAAAAGTTAACTCATATATAATTCAGTGAAGTTTTTTTTTAATTATGGAGAAAAGAAAGTTAAACCCAATGGTATGAATTAGAAGTGTCAAAGACTACAAAAACTGAATACCTACTTTCTAATACAATAAAAATTTTAAAAATATCAGGAATGTTTCATCACTATGACTTTTTCTAGTCTTTCCCACACCTTTTAAAATATATTTATCATAAATAAATAAAAAGTATTTATCCTACTTAACTGAGTAGTAAAAGCAGACCCTTGATAAAGTGATTCAGGATGCCCATTTACATCTCAAAGGCACAGCTTCCTTTTTTTTTTTTTTTAAAAGATTTTATTCATCCACCTGACACAGAGAGAGAGATTACAAGTAGGCAGAGAGGCAGGCAGAGAGACAGGGAGAGGAGGAAGCAGGCTCCCTGGTGAGCAGAGAGCCCAATGTGGGCCTCGATCCCAGGACGCTGAGATCATGACCTGAGCCGAAAGCAGAGGCCTTAACCCACTGAGCCACCCAGGCCCCCGCACAGCTTCCTTTTATGTGGCAAAGAACTGGCATTCAAAATCTCAAATCAGAAACCCTGGGCAACATAAGCAGGACTACCTGGAATGACCTGGCAAGCCCTGCTCACAACCTTTAATAGAGAGCCATTCTATGGTTACCTGGTACACAGGGCTTGGGGTCGCAGTCACCGAACTGGGTTTCACTTCTACTTCCTTACTTGTTTCTTCATCTGAAGAAGAGGATCCTGAATGATAATCAGAGGTAACCTTATCAAGGGCCCTGGTAACTTTCTTGGAGATTTCATCCTTGTTCTCATCCTCATTTTCAAAGCTGGCAACAATGAATGCATTGTTCTTCTCTCCATACCTAAGGATTAAACAAACAAACAAACAAACTCATAAACCCTGAAGTACCATCAACAGAAGAAATTGTCCATAAAAACAATCAAACAGGCTTGGACATGCCATTGGTCCAAAGCAAAGTAGGAACCCTCCCAGAACATGACCTGACAAATACAGTATCTTAACCTTATTCCATGCCAATAGGCAGACCATGATTTTTCTACCCCTGGCTTATTTAAGTACACATAAAGGTGATTCCATTCTCTTTACCAATTTTCTTTCTTACTGCCACTAACAAAAATAGTTGTTTAAAAACACTAAAGAGAAATTCACTGTCTACATTTTTGTATATACCATTAAACTAGCTGTACAATAAAATTTTCTCCTGTTTTTAACTAACCACTGTAGATACTAGTAATTCAAGTCTCAAATCAACTAAACATTTTCCTTTCATCTCCATGATTAAATAAAAAAGGGACCTGGGTTGCCTGTATCCACTGACAAAAAGGAGAACTGAGGCCAACTGAAAAACAAGTGTTGGAAATAAATAAAGGGGTTTTACTTGAATTATATTGCTTATCTCATGGAGATTCCTAGGAAAACTGCATACTTCTCATCTTAATTTTTTTTTAAAGTAAAATGAGCTTTTTTAATCCTGCCAAAATATTTTTAGAGACTTGAGCTAGAAAAATAATATAGAATATGTAACTTCAGCTGTTGGCTACTAAAAGAAAAAGGAAAATAAATTATGCAATGAGGGAAGATATCATAATGAATAGTAAAACTAGTAGTATTTTTTTTTTCTCCGAGAGAGAAAGAGAGAGAGAGAGAGAGAGAGAGAGAGAGAGAAAATGCATATGGGCAAATGGGGAAGGGGAGTAGGGAGGAAGGAGAGAGGGAGAGAGAGAATTTTAAGCAGGCTCCATGCTCAGCATGCCACCCAATGCAGGCTTGATCTCATGCCCTATAGATCACGACCTGGTTTGAAATCAAGAGTTGGACGCTTAACTAACTGAGCCACTCAGGTGCCCCATAAAATTAGTTTTCATTTGGAGAGTAGGAGAAACCCACAAATCTATTTGGATAGACTGCACAACATAAACACTACGAAACAATTTCTAGTTAGGACAAAGGAAATGAACTGTTAACCAATTCTTACACAATATGTAATTAAAGTTAGACAGACAAAGTGATTTTAAGCTTAAAAAAACAAAAACAACCTCAACAGAAAAACAGGGTTCATAACAACTATGTCAACTAATTTCATTTCGAGGTAAGTCTCGTCTCAAATTATTTCTGAATCAGGATATGTATAACAAACTAAAAGGCCAAACTGCAATAAAGCCTTTGAAAGTTTTAAGAAAATCATGTAGCCTCACAGGTGAGTTCTACTTCTTTATATAGGTGTGCTGTCTTCCATTCTCACACAGGATGATTGGGGCCATAAATGCTACCTAAATATGGGACATAACTCCCTTTTCTATTCTTTTTCAGTTTATCTCATAAAAGGAGTTGCTACAGACAGTGGAAAGAGCACTGAACATGTTTCTGGTTCCAGGTCTCCCACTAACTATCTCTGTGACAAGGGGCATGTTATTTAATGTCTCTAGGCCACAGTTTCCTATCTGCTAGGCAAAAAAGCTGGAACTGGCTGGATATTGGTTGGTCTTCAGCTAGTGATTCTTCCTAATATAAAATGTCTGAGCAGTTAGGCAAGTTCTTCACAACACAGAACTCCTGTACTATAATTTCAAGTTTACTTAGCACAGAGTTTCAGCAATGGAAATATACCTCTCCATCCTGCCAACAGTTGAAAGACTCAACAAATTTCAATACAAAGGTTAATTCACATGTTAATAAAGTCAGCAATATCAACAATAGGTTTAGGCCTATCTTCAGTTTTGCCCATTAATGGAGTCAAAATTCAAGTAAAACAGAGGGCAGGCAATTTGAGAAAAATCTCTACCATTGTAGAACAGAAACCTACATCAAGGACAGACATCTAATGATTGAAGGTCAAGCTTTATTAACTCGGATTTCTTTGATATGCAAATTCAATTAGGTTCTGCATCTTTCCCTTTCTAGTATTTTGGTATGAGAATTCTTTTCATGTAAGTGAAGTGGTTTACTATATTACTGTAACATTAGTGTGAGCAGTTAATGTCTTAGAATTAGTAATAGACAACTTTTAAACTTCCCACTTTTCAACTACACACTGCTAAAACATTAAGTCCAATTTAGTTAATTTGAAACAAATCAATAGTATCTAATGCTCTATATCAGGAAAAGAATTATAGAAATCCCCCCCCAAATAAAAGGTATACAATATGTTGGATAGATAAGAAAGCCGCGAGCCTTTCTTAGGGATTCTCTTTATGGGAAGGATCTGCTATCTATTCTGTATCTCCTCACATAGTTCACTAAATGACAGCCTTTCTAACTACATAACACTCTTTGTACACTTCTAATATTTTATCCTGATGGAATAACTCAATCACACTATGAAGAATGTTCCCTTGAGTGCGTTTCAATTTTTTTATAAGCTTTGTCTCTAGTGTACCAATAAGTTATTATTATTGACTCTCAGATATTTGTTCAATTATGTAACTGCTATATCAGCTTTATTTTAATTTTCAGAATATTTATCTTTACAGTTTTGGTCCCAAAGCAATAATCAATACTGCAATCTCCTCTATTAGCTTACAGCAATTACTCTACTCAATTGCTAGCATGTCTTTTTTTTTTTTTAAGGATTTTATTTATTTGACAGAGAGAGAGAGATCACAAGTAGGCAGAGAGGCAGGCAGAGAGAGAGGGGGAAGCAGGCTCCCTGTTGAGCAGAGAGCCCGATTCAGGGCTTGATCCCAGGACCCTGAGATCATGACCTGAGCCAAAGGCAGAGGCTTAACCCACTGAGCCACCCAGGCGCCCCCCGCTAGCATGTCTTTCTTTGGAGTTCTATTATCACAGAATGAATACCCCGCATTCTGAGGGTGATTTCTCTGAGCTGTGAAAATTACCACATCACAGCCAATTTTTGCCAAAATTTTAACTGTACGTACAATTATTAAAAGGCTACTGAACACAAAGATTTTCATATATTAATATGAAAGCACAATAATATTTTATTATCTGGAATCATTAAAGTAATTAAGTATCCACCTAAGTAGAATGTCTATTTAACTAAAGCTCCTATCTTCAAGTGCCAAGATTTAGTTTAAGCCATTTCAAATAAATATGTCCAAAATGTTTCTTTAATTACCCAACTTCTTAAGCATCTTTGAACATAGAAACATTTCCTAATGATTTAAGATCATCATATTAAATACTCATTATGTGACTGGATGATAATACATTTTGCCTCCACATAAGACTATATGATATTCTTTTGGTAGCTTTATAACTACATGAGAAAGCCCCTTTCAAACACTGCTTATAACTTTTTTATGGTTGAAAAACTACATAACTAACTTAAAGAACTGTCTGTTAAATAAGAGTGAGTCAGGCTCTAAGCGCAGGCCTAATAAAAAAGTAAGCAGTTCAATATAGTAGCTTTGTGATAGCTATTTCTTATATACTAAGGTCTTCAGCAGGTGTTCAGTGGCCAAAGTCTATAAAGTCTGACCTTACCCTGAGATAAGTCCTAAATTAGTCCCAGAATCTAAAAATGTTTGACCTTCTTAGACCAAAATTGAGATGTCTTGCTCTTCTCTTTTCTAACTCAGAAAAACGTGCTAAATAATCTAGTGCCTCAGTTTCTTAAAGCAAGAAGCTTACACAAACAGCTTATACCAAGTAGTTCCAAGGTGATCCAGAATAATACAGTGGAAGAATTACCATGTATTTTTGTCATGACATGTCATCACCTCTACTTTTATTGTTGGAGATCAGGTCAAAGGCTATGACCACCTTTGGAATATACTTGGGTTGCATCAAAAAGCATCTTTACTATGTTCAACAGGTGAAATGTACTTAAAACCGAAAAGAAATACTCTAAAGGAACAGCTGCAGGAAATCACTTGCAGGGGATTCCAAGCATCTATTCAGCCCACTTGTTAGTCTTTTCTAATTCCCAGCAGAGGCAGTAACTTTCTCCTTTGTGCCACCAACCACTGCATTTTGTACATACTTCTTACTTATTACAACATAAGTCACATTGTTGTAATCTACTTACTCTTTCTTCTCCCTTATTGTACTTTGAACACCTGACAGCAGAATGTCCTTTCATTTTTTAAAACCCCACAACTAAGAATGCCTTGACCACAATGAATGTTTTTTTATAATGAATGGAGTTCAATTAGATATCATACCTAACACTCACCTTTTACAATTCTGCTTATTAGGAGATGAGAAATAATCTCCATTATGAAAACAAGACCATGAAAATACTTAGTCACTTAAAAATCAAAAAGGGAGAGGGGAGGCAAGAGTAGAAACAAACAGAAACCAAGCAAAAGTTATTATCCACTACTATTTAGGCTTAACTTCTTTCCTAACTTGAAGAGGGGAAAGACAAGTGCACCACCACTGAAAGACAATAATTGACCTACAGAGAAGTCTAGGTGTCTAAATTCTGCTTCTTGGTCTATAATAAGCTTCTTGGCAGAGCCCTGGAAAAACCCTACCCAATCAAGTTTTTAAGTTTCTTTAGCTGTAAAAAAGGAACATAACCAGTCTTTCACCTTCAGATTACAAAATTCACAACTAAGAAAGCCCAAACAACAGCTTCTGGCCACAAAGACACACAAGCAGGCAGTACCTGAGAGAATTTCATAAAATCAGTTCCAGCATGGTAATCAGTTCAGCTGGCACACTCAAGAACTCACCGACAGCACACCTCACATGGATCCACCCACAGAGTGAGTTCCTTTGGTAAGCCTAGATCACTGTATAAGATGCAGCTGTTTTCACAGGCTTTCAGGACATCAGGATCAACTCTCTGAAACTTATTGACACGAATGCATCTACAACAAAGTAGAGTAATGTTAATAGCTTTAATTGAATCTTAATCATAAGGCTTGTTATGTTATTAGTATTTGCCAATGTGAATTTAAAACAAATAAACCCTGACGGAGAACCCAGGAGCATATCTATCCTAAATAGATAATAAATGTTAACTGAAGGCAAAGAGGCAGCATCATCAGTAAGACTACTCAGCCTGGTGAAAAGAGGAGGGCATTCGTCCAAGCCCAGGGAAATCGTAAGAACTGGCTCTTCATCATTTTAGTCAGAAACTACTCAATCTCACAGGTACATTAAAAGACCAATGAGCATTAAATCTGCATGAAATTACTCAGAGCTCTAAAGGTAGAAGTATTAATAGGCCAAGTTACTATACAACAAAATCAACAACTAACAAAAGACCTTAACCAATGTTTCAAAGATTTTGAAATTCTTGTGATGTTTTGGTCATTTCCTTGCTTTAAATCCCAGATAGTGTTAAGAAAGGTGTCCTTTTCCTCACCTATAATTGTTCTATAAATATAGAATCAGTCCAAGACACAAAACCATTCATATCACATGGTTATGATTAAAATATAATCCAAAGTGTTACTGGTTTATTTGTTACCAAATTGGTTTTCATTAAAAAAAAAAAAGTTGTTAAAATAACTGGAAAAAAAACCCAAAAAAACAAAACCTAAACCAACAGAGACTCTGTTCCGTTTTTTAAACCTAAGAAATACCACATCTACCTAATGGAATGCTCAAAGATAGCTCCCAGGGTGACTGCAAAAGTACATGTTAAAGTAAGCATTTTGCTTATGTACAAAAATGGCGGCTACAATAAATGTATTTAATGCTTCTACAATTAAGAAATCAATCAAGAGAACCCAGGTTTTTAGTACTAGTTCTACTACTTATTTATTGGGTGAATTTAGATTAAGTCATTTCACTCCTTCCTCAGATGCAAAGCTCTCAAATATGGAAAATACAAGTTTATTGACAAATAGTAATTACACCATTAAATACAATGACATCAATAGAACATGCTATTTAAATTTTTTAAAATTATTTCATTGTTTGATTTCAATTTTTATTTAAAACAGTGAAAAACTTCTCAGTAATAGCTAATACAGATTTCTAAATAGTTGTAATAACTTTTTCTGAAGGTTTACTATACAATGGACAGTTTCTTAAGTGCTTTGGATGTATTAACTCTTTTTATTTTCACAATTATCCTGTAATTTACATACCACTCCCCCACTGTAAGAAAGTAAGGAGGCACAGTTGAGTAACTTGCCTAACTTCACAACTATAAAGTGGTGAATCCAGGGGTGTCTCTGGACCACTGGACTCCAAAGTCTATTTCGTTAAATATCCTATTTTGTCTGTGCTAATCTTAACATGACCATTAACAAGTAAGCAATTCAGAATAAAAAAAAATATTCTATAGCAAGTAAGATGCTATTTATCCCTTTCTTTAAGATGGTCTATGTGTACAAATTCTAGTGTTGTGTAGGTTGATTCAAAAGTCCCATGTGCCCCAGGATCAAAAGCAATTATAGGTAAGGAGATATATTTTAGAAGTATGTGTTTTGTTATCTAAAATAAGGGTGATGGGGCGCCTGGGTGGCTCAGTGGGTTAATGCCTCTGCTTTCGGCTCAGGTCATGATCCCAGGGTCCTGGGATCGAGGCCCGCATCGGGCTCCCTGCTCAGCGGGGAGCCTGCTTCCCCCTCTCTCTCTCTGCCTGCCTCTCTGCCTCCTTGTGATCTCTCTCCCTCTGTGAAATAAATAAATAAAATCTTAAAAAAAATAAAAAAATAAAAAATAAAATAAAAAAAATAAAATAAAATAAGGGTGATGTAGGCTCGAAGTTTAAAAAATATGTATGTAAATAAAGATGCTTAGAGGCTGCATCATTTGCATATCTTACATATTTTTGTGCTTTTTTTAACTCTATATACTGTGACTACTTATCCATTAAGTAGTCTTCAAAAACAGGAATTTAAAAGCTGCATAAAAATAGTCTATCATTTACTTAATGTTGACAGTTCTTTCCAATTTTTTACAATTAAAAAGTGTAAGAAACATCCTTATTCATACATATTTATCTTCATTTCTGATTATACTCCTAGAATAGATTTTTAGGAGACTTACTGTTCAAAGAGTAGGAATATTTTTACAGATTTTGATGATATTGCCAAATTGCCCTCCAGAATCCTCTTATTTGTAGATATTGTAGAGAAACAATTTTAATTTATAAACACTTTAGAAGAAAAAGAACACTTCTAACTTACTCTATGGATTCAAGTGTCTCACTCTGGCTAATCCTACATTCTATTCATTTTTATAACAGTAACAACCCACCATTATGTCTAATAGTTTTCTACTTCAAAGACAGCTTCAAAATGACTCAATAATGATACTTCTGATCATATGCCAATTTAATCCTGTTTAGCTAATTTTTTTCCTCAAGTTTTGAGAATTAATGGAAATGAAACTGTACACTGTCTGACCTTTAAGCATTTACTTGACAGTGTCTTCTTTTCTCAGTAATAGTAAAAAAAGTTGGTTTGGCACTTCCAGAAGCCTTTGTCCAATGTCAATTACATCAGTGTAAAAAGCCTCAATAGCTCTAACTCAAAAAAGCTGTTCACTCTATCAGAAATAAAGAAGAAGGAAAGGTGCAGGAAAAAAATTAAGAGAATCAAGTGAGAAGATAAAAAATAACTTGAGTCTAGTTTATATGGGACATCCACATTTCTACTTTAATTCATCACATTTTCCAATCTACTAGGATACCTCCTTGGATAAAAATGAAGAGGAAAATACATCAATAACTTTGACTTTTCTTTTTAATAGGACACATGCTCACCTGTGGCTTTTAGCAAATGAGAACTAAACAAATCATATTTTCACTTCCTTTGTAGACTCTGAATAATCTTGCACTTATAAGAGCTAAGTGACTGAAAGGAAGTCCTTTCTACATCAAAGCACAAAAGTGCTGATTGAGAAGGAAACTTTGGGGGCAACAATATGCATAAGTTAGAATTTCTGTAGTCATAACTGTTCTACTTTCATTTTTTTGTGGCCACCTCCACCAACGGGGCACGGTTTGACAGCTGAGTTATTTAGCAGAACCCAAGTTCTCAATACAGTGACCACATAAATACTAGGGAATGAGCATGCCAGAACATGTTTTGCAGGAGCCTGCTCTTCTTTACTCTAAGCTATAAATGTAACTTATAACCAGAGTACAAAAAGACAGCTGCAAGTGAGTTACTTACCCTCTTAGAGACAGGGCAGTGGTCAAATTGTGGTGTGCAGAAGCCCATAAGAATTTAGGGTCAGTTAGTTAGACCTGAGTTTAAATCACAGAGCTAATATTTACCACTTGTAGGATGTAATAAGTTACCTTCATCGATAAAAGTTACAGTGGTTTCTACCATAAAGAATTATGCATAGTATAAATGAAATTACTTGTGTCAACAATGCATTAGGTGTCTAATATTCTTAGTTCTCGTTTGCCATAAAACTTTCACTTTTTCCAAAAAGATGTTACATGTAATTTATTTGTAAAAACAGAGACTCATTTCTTTCAACTCTTACCATGCCCATTTATGGGTGAATTTTAGGGGTCCTCTAGAATTGTGAAAACCCTCAAGTACCTGTGATACATAAAGAAATGTATTCAGTCAGAAGCCAAACTACAACCACAAGACTAAAGCCCACAAGCCGACAGTATCGTGATCCCAAATCCAGGTAGTGGGACTCCATCAACAAATGCTTGTATTTTAAAATGTGTAAGGAAAGAAAATACCAAAGACATCCCAGAGTTCTGTGTTTTGTAGTTAAACTGTGAAAGAAATGGACACCCTTCAGTCCTCTGGCTTTGTGCTCGTTTCAGGAGCAACCAGCCTCTTAGTCCAATCCAACTGTCCAATCTAATCCTTTACCTGTAGGCCTGTCCTTTTGATGGTTTTTCTGGATACCAGTGATTTTTATATTTTTCTTGAAGTATAAGAGTCAATTTCTCAGCAAACCTCTCAACTGCCTCTTTTTTCAACTTGTCATGTTTTCGAACTAGCCTTGTGAAAAAGAAGACAACAGCAGCAATTTCGTTCTTCATCTTTCCCTGCAAAGAAAAAGTTTTTCTTAAAAACCAAAACACAAAAACTGGAAGATAAAGCTTTGCAAAATATCCCTCCTTCATAGCTCCCTTCTTTCAATTTTATCTTGTGTTTCATTGGCTCGTATCTGAAAAGAGGAATAAATCACTAATTTAGGCCATAAAGATGTTATCATAATACAGTCTAAGAATCTTATCACTTAGCTTTGTGAAGTTCAGTAAAGAGAGCACGCCAAATTGCTCCTGTTGGCTAAAATAAAATCAGAGATATCACTCAAAGAGAAGCACTACAATGATACCATATTTTTTTACTAAACATGTCAATGTTTAGCTACAATAATTTAAATTTAAAATGTGAAATAATTTGAATTTTAAAACACAATATTGTATAGCTACTATAGAAAACAGTGGTAATTTCTAAAAAAAGTTAGTTACCATAAGACCAATCAATTCTACATTCACAGCTACATACCCAAAAGAAATGAAAACATATTTCTACACAAAAACGTGTACACAAGTGTCCATAGTATTATTCATAACAGCCAAAAAGTAGAAGCACCTAAATGTCCAACTGATGCACACTGACATTTGTCAACTGATGGGACAGATAAATGTGGTATATACATGCAATGGAATATTCTTCAGCAACAAAAAGAGGAATGATGTACTGATACATGCTACAACAGAGGTGAAGCTTGAACACACCATGTTAAGGGAAAGAAACCAGTTACAAAAGACCAAATATTGTAAGATTCCATTTACATGAGTTTTCCAAAATAGGCAAATCCATACAGACAGGAAGTAGGTTAGTGGCCTAGGGGCAGGAGGGATAGGGGGAAAGGAGAGACATCAATGAATGAACACAGGGTTTCCTTTTAAGGTGAGGAAAATATCCTAAAATTAACTGTGGTGATGGCACAACTTTGTGAATACACTAAAACTACTGAACTGTAGATTTTAAATGTGTAGATTGTATGCTATGTGAATCCTATTTGAATAATAAAGCTGTTACACATAAAAAAAAATCTTTAAAAAAAAAATCTTTAAAAAAAAAAAAAATGCAGCACTGAGTTTCTAGAAGCATTCTTTCAGGAACAGAGATACATTTACCTAAAAGATATGACCAAAAACAGTGGCTCTACCAAAACATTTAAGAGTGTAGAAATTCAGGGTCATCCACAGCAGTCAAACTAAAAGAAATAATCAGAGATTTAGCTGCATTGGGGAATTGCCTCAAGAAAGACTCTCTTTAAATGGCAGATCTGATTTACCATTGATTAATCCATAAAAGCAAAAACTTTATCCTGAGATTGTTTCGATGTATATTCTGTCTTTATGTGATGAGCTCATTCATTTGGCTGCTTTAAGCAATATCACCCTTTCCAGAGCCAATTATCAAAGACATACAGCTTCTGCTATGTTTAGTATAAAAACCAACTAATCCAATAGTTTGTGTTCTCAGACAATTGTTTTCTCAAACCTCTTAAAGTCTCTCATAATGATTCCTTTACTCCTTGTGCAAATGCAGACAAGGGATCTCACTGTGAAATAAATTCTACAGTCATCTAAGAGGTGTGCTGGCAGCTGTACCACCCTGATCTCTGATGGGAAGACACCCAAACCTTCCTCCTGGAACCCTAGAATGCCAAATCCACTTTCTCCGGCCAGCTACCAGACAAGAGGAACTGGGCTGCATGTAAGAGTTGCAGAGCTACATACAACCCCAGCCTTCCACAACTGCTATGAGGCATCCTCCTAAGAAAAATGTTGAGCCATTTCCACTTTGTAAAGCCAGATTTCTATTCTACCACGTTATAATGGAAAAGAAAACCCATTGCAATTTAATATACAGTTTGGGATGAAAGTTGCTTGCTGATGTAACTACATTAGCTTCCATTTCACCAAAGACAACGAGGAACCACACTAAAGAAAAGTACTGAAACCTTAACTCTATCATTCTCCTCATTCATTAAATTTGTCTACTAGGCTCTACATAGCTAAGTTTAGGGTTTTGTTTTCCTTTTTGTTTTGTTCTGTTTCATATCAAAAAATAAAAGGAAGGAAGGAAGAAAAGAACCACTTAGTGGTTTCTATTGCTTGTAACACAAGATGAGTCATATGGAATTACTTTTTTTTTTTTCCGGTTTGAGGGAATGATGCCTGGAATGGAATAGCAGAAAAATGAACCCACTCCCACCAGTCAGAATTCTGGAAGTACCAAAAGGTAAAGGAGGGAGTTCTGAAGTCAGAGAGGGAGACTAGAAGTAAGCCGGGCCAATAAGACCTCAGGCGTCTTGAGTAAGTAGCCGCAATTCCTCCACCCACACTCGGAGCGAAAAGCTCCCATTTTAAATATCGCACGGTGACGTCATCCTGGGACGTAGTCACCGCGGCGGCGGCTCCTCAAGTTCTACTTTGTTCCACAGGCTCCTCTGCTCACAGCGGCGTGCGTAGAACCCAAAGGAAAACCAAGCCCAACAACCTTCCAGGAGTTTCTAACTTTGTACTTTCCCCTGTGTTGTAACGAAAGGCTAATCGCGACCGTTTCTAGACACAAATATTTCTGATAGACGTGCCCAAGGTTGAGGAAGCGGGGGTCCTGCCCGAGGGGGTGAGGAGCCCCCGACCAGCCTCGGCGGCGGTACCAAGCGGGCTCTCCGGCCGCTGAGGAGACGGGATTTTCCCACGGGGACGAGACCTGGACTTTGTAAGGCGTCAAACCCCGCTGCTAAGCACTCACGCTTGGGTTTTAAGAGTGCTAGGTGAGTAGGCTTCAAACATCTCCACCCACTCTGGGAAGAACGGCCTGCAAGCGCGTCCAAGTTCTGCAATCGCGGTTTTCCCCGAGTTAAGGGGGAAGGGCCGTGGAGCCCTGCTCCCCCCTCCCCCCAAACAGCCTCCCTCGCAGGGTGCGCCTTCCCGTTCGCCCGCCAGTTCGCTGCCCCCGGGCCGATTCCCGTCTCCGGGTGGTCCCGGGTTCCAGGACGGGGCTCCCTCGGGCGCGAACACCCCCCCGCCAGACAGCAAGCCGGGTCCCCGGCTCCAGAAAACACACCGACGCGGAAGGGGGGTGGGTAGGCGCAAGGCTGTCGCCCACCGCGCGCGGAGGGGAACGCGCGGTGGAAACGTGGCAGGAGCCTCGAGGCGGCGTCTCCTCCGTCCCCAACCCACCGAGGTCCCGCGGAAACCCTCTCGGGCCACCTCTCTCGGTCCATAGTTCTTCCTTCGCGCCGGGCCGGGGCCGATGCAATCCGGTTCGATCCCGCACTCCTCCCCCTTCCCAGGCGCGCCGCCTGCCGCGAGCCTTCGACGTGGCCTCAGGGGCGCCGGGACCACCCTCCTCCCGGTGCCCTCAGTTCCACCATGTCCGCCTCCCCCCGGCCCGGTCTCCTCACCGCCGCCGCCGCCCTGGGGCCGCAGATTTGGCGGTCCCGACCGTCTCCGGGCCGGGAACCGAGGGCGCCGCCTCAGCGGGCCGGCGCTCGGCGGCAGCGAGCGCAGCGAGCCTAGTCCGGAGCGTGTGGCTCCCGCGTCGTCGGGCGACGGAGCGCGCGCTGAGAGGGCGGGCAGGCAGAAGAGCGCGCGCGCGCGCGCGCGTGGACGAGCACAGCCCTGAGACGACGCGCGGGGGGCTCGCGGCCCGGAAGAGAGGAGGGGCGATGACCCGGGAAAGGGTTGGCGCCGCGCGAGATCGGCTCGCCCCCCCGGGCGTGGGGGGGGGGGGGGGGGGGG
>LNAC01000003.1:6478398-6507930 GCA_002007465.1 Ailurus styani | reverse complement strand
GGAGGGGCGGGGCTTCGCCGAGAGCCCGCCCCCGAGACCCGGGCCCCTTGGCGTGTAGACTCTTCCAGTCCGACGGCTAGGCCCACGACAACTTGGCCTACCCGCCTCCTTCGAGATCCACGTGGAAGGCAGAGCTGACCCCCGCCGGCCTCCCGCCCTACCTGCTGCATCGCCATGGGGGGAAGGGGGTCGTGCTTGGGCCTCCTCTATCCCCTCCGGTCTCTCCTTGCCAACCTGCCCCCGACAGTTGTGGTCAAGAGTTCTAGACCTAGCTCTGCTCCAGCTCTTGAGAGGTGGGATGGCGACCCGTATCAGATGGAAGGGAGGCTTTGCATTTATGGACTGATCCTTGTTCTTGTGGTAATTTCATGCACGTCCACTGTGTAGCTGCTCTGTGATATTTCAGGTTGTTTGTTTAGAACTCCTAGTTGGGCTGTTCCCTGGCCAGCCCGGAAGCTCCCTCAGGTCAGGGGCTACCTCCTGTTGACCGGTGTTCCAGCCTGGCACTGAGTACAGTGTTTTGCACAAAGGAGGGGCTCCAGGGATGTTGGCCAAATGAATGAAAGCTTGAGAGTTCAAGCTTTCTGTTACTGAGACATTTCTACTCCAGGGCTTCCGCGATATAAAGCTTAATCTTTGAGCAAATACAGATGTGGAAAGTACATTTTAGCATTCTGAAAACAAGGAGCATCTCTCCAATTTTTTACACTGAATTGGCACCATGTTACTAGTTTTGTGAAAGCACTTTAATACATCAGACCAGGAAAGTATAAGATATTTCTTTTAAAAATTATTTGTGAGAGAGAGCCAGTTTTCACCGTTTCCAGCTAAAACATGTAAATTTCTCAAGCACTGGTTGTTCAAGCTGTAGATTGACCAGATTCTTCACTGCCCTCTAGGCCTAGGAGCATGTTTTCAACCCTGTTCTCTGCATATTTTAATTTTTTAAAAATTACGGTATGATTTTTATTACTGGTACTGGTGATTTTAGCTTATTTACAATTCAAAGTGATTTTTAAAGCATTAATAAATAGGCAATTCCAAAACCAATACAGTGAGTTTTGTTAAAAAAAATTATACTGTGACCTATGGCTACTTATTGGTTGATTTAAAGAGGATATTGTTATTTACACCCTGGACTTTTCTAGGAGATATCGGGGTGTTTTCATCATTCTAAACTCCTAACAATCTGATTGGGATTATTTTACTGATAAAGGCTTTTATCTCTGCAATATCATAATATAGCTAGGTAGCCACAAACATTACCAAGAATTTGTCCAGAAATTTCTGTATCTTAAGATTAGTATTTTGTGTGATGTTGATAAATCTATGATCCACATGGTCCAGTCTTACAACAGGATCATATTCGAAAACACAGACCAATACCTGAAACCTAATTTTGAAATAACTCTTAAAAATTTCTCATAGCCCAAACACTGTGAAGCGGATAAATAACAACATATCTTAAACAACTTCTTTCTCTCATCCACTATTCTCACATAAGATAGCTGCTTGTATGCATCTGTCTTCCAAAACGTGCCCTACTCTTCTCCAGGCCTGGATTTGTGCTTCAGTTCTTTTCCACTAGCTCTCTTTCTTCCTGATTCCTTATGACAAAAGCCCAGAAGAATTGGTCTACAAGGCAGGACCCTCTTTAGGATGCTGGAAGAGTCACTACATAAACTGTCTTGATGAATGAGGCAATGGAAACTGGGCACACCAACCCCCTATTTTGAGTTGCATTAATTGTTGAAACCCTCCTCCCTGCCCCAGCCATGCCCCAAACATGCCACATCTTTTTCAGAAGAAAATGTTTCGATCAAACTACTCAGACTCTTTATTGGTAATTGCATAAGATTTGTTAATTTGTATAAACCAGCTTAGGAAAATGTTCCTAGCTTAGGGAATAGGGTATAATATTTAGAGAGGCAGCACACTCTGGGTTCAAATAGAGCTTCATGTTTGAAACCCCTGGTGTAAAATTTCCTTCTTTGGCAGGACATGTGCCATTGTTGTTGAGTTCCTTTGATAACTCTCTTGTTCTCTGTACTAACAGAGAAACTGACTTCTATTAGTAAGTAGTATATAAACCCTGACTCTTACTCCATGTAACAAAATTAAGAATATGGTATATGCAATTAGCAAAAGGTTCAGAAGTATTATAAAAGAAAGAATTACTTCGAAATGCAATGTTAGTCAGGGTTCTCCAGAGAAACAGAACCAATAAGATGCATTTGGAGAGAGAGATTTATTTTAAGGAATTGGTTCACGCTATAGCGGGTGCTGGTAAGTCTGAAATCTGTAGAGCAGCCAGTTGGCAGGCTGAAAATTCAGGCAAGAGTTGAAGTTGCAGTCTTGAGTCCAAAATCTATTGGTAAGATTTCTGTTATGATCTTGAGGAAGTAGTATTTATTCTACTCCCAGAAACCTCAATTTTTGTTCATAAAGCCTTCAACTGATTAAGGCCCACCCACATTATTTAGGGTAACCTCCTTTACTTAAAGCCCACTGGTTGTAAATATTAATCACATCTACCAAATACCTTTCACAGCAACATCTAGTCTAGTGTTTGACCCAACAACTAGCACCATGGTCTAGCAAAGTCGATACCCAAGATTAACCATCACAGTGACCTCCATTCAACAGTATTTCCTCAAAGGCACAATGATAATTAAATTTTAAAAAGTTCCCTTAGTGAACAGTATAAGGCATGTTTCATTAAGAAAACAAATCCCCATGTTTTTATCTTTCTTTGTTCTTTTCAGTCAGTTGTTTTGTGGGAGGGATGGGGAAGAATGGGGGTGGGAGGATTGGATATGTTCGCATGCCCTCTTCTGTACAACCTTGTCAAATATTTGTGCTAGAGCGTTGAGAACACTGTGTTTGTCCATTAGAGAGGATCAAAATAGAACAAATAAGTTACAATCTAGTGGAAGTTAGAGATATGTAACAATCTACCTTACATATTACATATTGCAAGTTGTGTTATAAATTCAGTGTCTCAGAAAGACAGTAGTATTGAAGGCATACAAAAGGGTTTAGGTGTGATTGGGCTCCCAGCTGAAAGGAAGTTTCACAGACTTGTAAGGGCAGCGTTGCAAGCCTTCCTTATAATTTTTCAGTACAGACAGGTAGAGGGGGAAAGGCCATAGCATAAGGAAATTGTTTCCAAGGTACTGTCACTCCTCAGTTACACCACAGAGATGGCTAGAATTAATCAAATTCACACAGCAAGTCCTGACATTTGATGGCCTAATTAGAGTGATTATGGGTACGCTTTAAAAATGTGCTTTGTCAGCAGATGATCCAATGAGATGTTTCCATAAAGAACATGTTCCCACTCCACACCTGGCCCAGGAGAAGCTCAGAACATGGAACTAAAGTTAGTACATTAATAATTGTTTGTGATGTGGTTGGCAACAATACTTGGTAATTGTGCTCACAGGAGTGCTTTAGGGAGATAATTGCAGCAGGTCATGTTTTTCTCTACCTTGTAGAAATGTTTCAGGAACTTTTTTTGGTGATTAAAAAAAAAACTTTGTATGCATGAGATAATATATATAAATGTTTATAATCTCACATATAAATAAAAGCTTTATCTTTCTTTAAGAGGAAGTGAGAGAATGAGAGAGATTCATGACAGATTTGTGACAGATATATATATATATAAATATATATATATGGTATATATAGGTAGCATGTACTATATGTTATATATATGTGTGTGTGTGTTTATACTAAAGTGCTCACAGATACTTTTTTTTTCCTCAGAAGGAAAGTTGGTGAGAACAATAAACTAGCTGTGACCTGTATATATCATGAGCAACAACTGAAACACAATGGGGGCAACAGGTGTGGGAGGAAGCAAACAGTAGAACAAAGTTGGTAAGTTGGTAATTTTGTTTTGTTTTGCTTTTAATTGCAGCGTATAAATACTGACTTCTCATAGTGTTGAGGAACTGAAATGAATTGAAAGAATAATACTCCTCACCAGATATTGAGTGTGAATGTTATATAAAAATGTAAATAATTATAGGATGTGAAAATGTCTCAGAGCAATAGCTATTGAGGGAATATAATTCACTTGTCTTTTGATATGGGTGTGTAGTTTATGCTAATTTCACTAGGGTTTCTCAACTATATGATCTGTGTTTAATTTGGAAGACCTGAAATTAAGTGATGGCTCTTTATTTTGAATTTTCTGCAATAGTACAGATATTATTCAATTTTATTTATTTTTAAAGCAGTGTTGGAAAGGGAAGAATTAACTTGACCCTTCAGGTTTGTCTAGCTGGTCTAAGAATTAAATTGACATGAGACAGATTAACAGGAGAAAAAAAACTAAGTTTAATAATGTGTGCACAGAGGCCCAATAATAAAATTGAGACCTAAAGAAATGACCAAGGCATGTAACTTCTATATTTTTTGGACAAAGAAACATAAATCTGTGATGAGTTGACAGGACAAAGTAAATGTATGTTCAGAAGCTTCAATTAGTAAGGAATTCTAAACAGAATTTGGTCCGGGTAGTAAATTAGTAAAAGTAACAAGGTCTGTTTATATAGACTTCTTTTCCTGAATTCTCTATCTTTGGTGATAAGGATGTCTCTTTACCTCCTGGTACAGAGAGGATACCCTTCACTTGGGAGATTTATTTCCTGCTTTCAGGAGACAAAGGAGGGTCAGAGTGTTCCTCTTGCTCTCATTATTTCTTAAGTAACTTTAATTCAGAATAATCGATATGCCATTGTGGCACATTTTGGGGCAGCCCGGGGCCCTTCAGCAAGTAATTCATTAAATACATAACTAAATATTTAAAAAATGTTTCAAATTGTGAGATTATTCATATATTTGTATTTACAAGTCAGAAGAAAAATGATCTAGGAAAGACTTTCAAAAAGGAATAAACCAGGAAGCACCACTCTTCTTTCTTTACACTCATTTCCTGCATATTTGAACACTTGATCTCATGGCTTTGAACACCGTTGTTGCAAGAGGACTCCCTAATTAATACCTCCAGCTCAGACAGCAGACTTGTATAACTAACAGCTTAATGAACATCTCTACTTGGATGTCTGATAGGCATTTCATACATAACATGTCCCAGGATGAATCCTTGCTTGCCCTTACCCCTCAACCCTCACTAAACATGCCCCTCCTGCACTGTTTATCTCAGTACAACTCTTACACCCTTGGTTCAGGCCAATAATTCTGGAGTCAACAATGACTCCTTTCTTTCCTCAATACCCCTTAGGCCATCCATGAACAAATCCTCTTGACTCATCCTTTGATTTTTTGACTGTTTTGAGCCACTCAAATGGCAAGTTTATATGCTTCAACCTAACATACCCAGAATCTGACTATTTTTATCGCCCTTATGATTTCCCTAGTTTATACTCTTGTGTGAATTATTGCAATATCCATATGCAAAGTAGTTCAGAGTGATCCTTTTATAATGTAAGTTTGATTATGTTATGCCTACCCCCAACCCCCCCTGGCTCCCATTTCATCTATGATTAAAGACAAAGGCCTTACAGTGGTCTAGAAGGCTCCACAATAGCTACCCTCTTGTTGACCTTTGCAATCCATCCTTTCTACCTCTCTTGTTTCATCTCCTATTATACTCCCTACCTGTTTCTTTTCTTCTCCTTGTCCTCCTCCTTCCTCTCTTCCTCCTCTTCCTCCTCTTCCTCCTCCTTCTTTTTTTTTCTTTTTAAGGAGGCTCGAGGCCCAGCATGGAGCCCTATGTGGGGCCTAAACTCACAACCCCAGAGATGGTGACCTTAGCCGGGATTAAGATTCAGACACTCAACTAACTGAGCCACCCTTCCTACCTGTTTCAATCCTGTGTAGTCTAAATTAGTTTTCTATTGATGTCAAAACAAATGACCACAAATTGCCACAAATTTAGCACTTTAAAACAATACAGATTTATTTATTATCTCCCAGTTCTGCAGGTCAGAGGTAGAATTGGTTTAGCTGATTTCTCTGGTCGTTGGCAGAATTTTGTACTATGTTTGTAGGACTGAAGTCCTTTTTTCATTACGGGCTGTCAGCTCGGGCTTGCCCTTAACTTCCAGAGGCCTCTTTCTGGTCCTTGCTCAGGGGACCTTACATATCTGAACCAGCAACAATGTATAGTATTCTTTTCATACTTGGAATCTTTCTAGTTTACTCTTCTGCCATATCTCTTTCTATAGCCAGAAAGTTCTCTGCCTTTCAGGTTCATGATATTATGTGAGACCCACCTTGATAATCCAAGATAATTTCTTTATTTTAAAGTCTGGAACTTTAATTCCATCTGTAAAGTTATTTTGCCTGAAATATAGCAGTGTCTTAAGTTCCAGAAATTGGGACATGGACAGCTTTGGGATACTATTATTCTGCCTACCATTGGGCCTCTTGACCAAGCATGATCCCATCTTAAGACCTATATGCTTGGACGCCTGGGTGGCTCAGTGGGTTAAAGCCTCTGCCTTCGGCTCAGGTCATGAGCTCAGGGTCCTGGGATCGAGCCCTGAATCGGGCTGCCTGCTCAGCAGGAAGCCTGCTTCCTCTTCTCTCTCTGCCTGTCTCTCTGCCTACTTGTGATCTCTCTCTCTCTCTCTGTCAAATAAATAAACTTTTAAAAATCTTAAAAAAAAATAAAAGAACTATATGCTTGCTGTCCTGCTCTATGGAATATTCTTCCCCTGGATAACTACACAGCTCGTTCCATCACTTCTTTCAGGTTTCTGCTTAGTTATCACCAGATTCTGTTAGCCTCTTTTTAAAAGAAATACTCATTTGCCATTGCTCTTTTTTTCTCTTTAATCTTTTTTTCCCCGTTTCTCTTACCACTGCCTGACATAGAATATATTTGTTTACTTGCTTATTGTGTCTCCCTCTACTAAAATTCCTGGAGATCAGGGACTTTGATTTAGTCACCGTTGGATTCCCACTACTTACAGCAATTACAGGCATATGGCAAAATGTTCAATAATTATTTGTTCAATGAGTGCAAATCACCAAAAAAGCCGTAGAGCCCTCACTCCATTAATCATGTCTGAGAAAAATGAGTCAGCTAAGTCTGAATTGACCTAATAGAACTTAAAAAAATTGTTATTCATAAGAAAATTATTAGTCAAATACCTTGCTAAAGTCTTTAGTGGCAGCTTCTATAGCATCACCCAATCTATCATAAAAAAAACTTTGACATTTCTTTTTTTTTTTTTTAATACTTATTTATTTTAGAGCGGGAGGGAGGGGCAGAGGAAGAAAGAATCTTGAGCAGACGCCCTGCTGAGCGAAAAGCCCAGTGTGGGGCTCTGTCTCAGGACCCCGAGATCATGACCTGAGCCAAAAATCAAGAGTTGGATACTTAACTGACTGAGCCACTCCGGTGCCCCCCAGAGTTGGCATTTCTATCCTTGGCATACATAAACTAGCTCAAAGTTTTCATCTCTTCCATCTCTAAGTGCTAACAAGCTTTTAAATAATCTATTCTAAAACTTGAAGGAGCCCAAGTCTGTAGTTTTCAAAATCCATTTTTTTCATTTTTCAAAATAAGGATATATCTCATTTGCAAATTCTTGGTATTTCTCTTATTTAAAATATTTCCTCAAAGATTATTGACAGTGAGCCCTAAATCTACAAATGACTCTAGAATTAGAGCTATTAATCCCCTCAAAAGTTATCATTCCTTCTTTTTATTTAACTCCCCTCCCTATGATGTTTGTTTTGTTCTTTCTGGTTTAAAATTGCTTTGCTTAGAGCAAAGAATGAGCACAAAATGAGATTTTTGAAGATTTTGCTTTCTATCTCCATATACACTGCAAAGAAATCTGAACACTTTTCTCTGAATTTAGCTAAACAGCCAACCCCATGTGGGAGTATCAGCTCATCCTGACATTTAGCCTTCCCTTCACCATTGTTAAGGGTTTCAGCCTGGGTCTTTGTTACCTGTAGCTGATCCATCCAGCAGCACCTCATGCAGTCTCTTTAGTTCCCTATGCATGTTTCTCTTTACTTCCTCCTGGGTAATATCTTTGATAATGTGGGCAGAATATTTTACAGTTACCCATCCCTCCTGCGCTATTTTCTATTTAAGAATTTTCTCAATTTGGGGCTTAGTTGGTTGGGGTCGTGATCTCAGGGTCCTGGGATTGAGCCCTGCGTTGGGCTCCTGGTTCAGCAGGGAGTCTGCTCAAGGATTCCCCTCTCCCTTTGTCCCTCTACCCCCACCCCCCACTAGCACACATGTGCTCCCCCCTTTTCTCAAATGAATAAATAAATATTTAAAAAAAGAATTTTCTCAATGCAAGCATACTTATCCTTCTGAATTAAAACACATTTTTAAAAAATAAATGTTTTGAACCCATGCTAAGTGCAGGCAAGAAAAAGTATTATACACAGCAGAGCAGTTCTTGCTCAAAGTGTGGTCACTGGACCACCTGAATCAGAATCAAAGGACAGGAAGGAGTAATTATTAAAATGTAGATTACCAATTACAGAATGAGAATTGGAAGGAGATAGATGAGAGGCTTGGGAATCAACACTGTTAATAAGTTTCTCAAGTATACTTTTTAAAGTTTGAGAACTATCTGTCAAGGATATATGCAGAAGCATATGCCACTGCTCCTAAGGAGACAATACTGTATTTAAGATGACAAGGCCTAAAAATAATACGTGGCAAATTAATGGCATAGAAAATAAGTGCACTCGAGTCAGCAAGTCCAGCTGTTAGGGGTGGGGTGAGGGCTATTCAGGTTTCATAGACCAGATGTGCATTGGTCATAAGAGATACTCAAGAACTATTGAATTAATGACAGAGCTGTGCTGGTAGATGAAGAAAACACTACTTTTTTTTTTAATTGAAAAAGAAACTTAGAATCCTCTTGTCTTTTCCTTAATTATCATACAGATAAGGAAATTGAATCCAGAGAAGTGATTTGACTCAGTTGCCCCCTGTCACACAACATGGTGCTATTAGAAAAGACTAGACCCAAGGTTTCCTAAATCCAGACTTGGTGCTGTCTCTGCTATTTCTTGAGAGATCTGGACTTGCTAAGAGTAAGGGGGAAGGCATTTTAAGAACTGGACTAAATTTAGTTGAATGTATATAAAAGAAATGTGTATTAACCAATATAGCAGGAGGGGTGGAGGATTTGCTTCAGCGTCTGATGAAAAGATAAGTTGCGATCAGACTCTGAGCTATTTTGAATACTAGAGTGGAGGATATAGATGGTGAAGAGCTGCTGAAAACTTCAGGATAAGATAAAAGCAATGTATTAGGACTGGGTGTGGTGCATAAACAATGAATCTTGGATCATTAAAAAAAAAAAGCAATGTGTTAGGAAAATTAACCTATAGTTGCCACTGGGAAAGATAAGAAGGATGAAATGCCAGAACCAGGGAGAAATGGAAGGAGTTAGCTTAATGGTCCATAAGGAGAAAATTCAGACCCAAACTGATAAAAGAATGGATGTGTGACCAAATTTAACAACTGGATCAAAAAAACATGGAAAGTATTTCCATGTAACATGTTTAATTCTAGTCTAGTTTAGGACTTTCCTTCTTCCTTTATTTTTTAAATTATTTTTTTAAAGGTTTATTGGGGGGGGCAGGAGGAGGGATATAGGGTGAGGGAGAAAGAAACTTCAGCAGACTCTACCCTGAGTGTGGAGCTCAACCAGGGTCTCATGACCCTGAGATCACCACCTGAGCTGAAATCAAGAGTTGGACGCTCAACCAACTGTGCTACCCAGGTGCCCCAGTTTCCTCCTTTTTTTAGTTGACTAATACTTTAGCTGCAATTTTTTTTAAAAAAGCAAGGAACTCACTCCTTTTCATATCATCGTAGGGCCCAACATTTCCTATTTTTAAAACTAACTAATAAAATATAAGCCTTATATTTAGGAAGCCATTAAAGCACTATATAAAAATACTAGTTAATTCAACAAACCATTAAAAGAAGCATCTACTTGTTGTTAGGCACTGTGCCAAGTTCTGGGCCATTAGAAATGCCTAAGATATGGCTATAAGTAACAGAACCAATTGGATGTGTACATATGCAGAAGGTTTATTATGGGGGGTGGGGGATGGGTGAGCCTGGTGGTGGGTATTAAGGAGGGCACGTATTGAATGGAGCACTGGGTGTGGTGCATAAACAATGAATCTTGGAACACTGAAAAAAAAAAAGAAAAGGTTTATTATAAGGAATTGGCTCATGTTATTAAGGAGGCTAAGAATTCTCAAGATCTGTGGGATGAATTGGTAAGCTGGAGACCCAGGAGAGTTGATTTCTAATCCAATGGTCAGCAGGCTCAAAACTCAGGAGGACTGATGTCAGACTCAGACAGTTCCAGTCTGAAGGCAGGAGAAAGACAGTGTCCCAGTTTGAAGGCAGTCAGGCAGGAGGAATTCTCTCGTACTTGGGGAAGGGTTAGTTTTTTTGTTCTAGTCAAGCCTTCGACTAATTAGGTGAAGCCCACCCACCTGATAGAAGGCAATCTGCTTTACTCTGTCTTCTGATTTAAATGTTAATCTCATACAGAACCCCAGAATAATGTTTAACCAAATATTTGCTCAACATGTGGCCCAGCCAAGCTGACACAAAATTAGCCATCACAGTTGCTGTTCTCAAAGAGCTGACAATTTACTGGGGAAGACAGACAAGTAAAATAATCATAGCTTTAATGTGTCAATATAGATATTTTTTTAAGTGCTATGCAAACACAAAGGAGAGAATGATAAATTCTGTCTGTGGAGAGAGGGAAAGTCAATGACGTTACAGGAAAAATAGCTTTTGTTTAGAAAAACACCTGGGCGGGTTTTATATATATATATATAAACTTGAGGGTTGGATATAGCCAGGAGATTAAGAGCTAGAACCTAAGAAGAAATCAAAGCAACCCCAAAATATGTTGCTTTCCAAGAGGGTGGTGGGTTGTGAAAAAGAGAGTGCAAGTGCAGAAGTTGAAATGGATGGCATAGATCAAGAAGACAAAGGAAGCGGAAATGGATAGAGAGAAAGCTGATGTAGAGAAGCAGACCTCTCCTGGCTCCCTTACACCCGCCAAAGGAAGTGAACCAAACTTGAGAAAAGGGAGACCTTAAGTGTAGACTTTAAGGTAATTGTAGAAAGACCAGTATTATATTAAGAGGATGATGGAGCTCTGAATAGTGAAATGCATTAAATCCTCAGAATAGGTTTTTGTTGCATTGGCATTTTAGGTTCTTTAGCTTAAATATAGAACTGGCAATTTTATCTTGAGGAAAGGATAGATGAATGACACTTACTGTAGAATTTTGTAGAATTCAGTGGTAAATGGCTTAGTAAAGTTTTACAGTTTGTTGCTTTTATAGTCTTAGACTATAAAATGAAACAGTTGAACTGAAAATGTCTTTCTCTTACCCAATTTCATCTCCCCACTGCTTTTCATGCTCTCTTGCTTTTTGTTGGCCAGCACACTGCTTCGTTTTAAGCCAAGCATTTCAAAGTGTCAAGTACAAGTACTATTGCAGTCAGGCAACAGCTGACTTTGTTTTTACTCAAGTGTGAGATAGCGCCTACAGATGTCAACTTGGATTCTTTTTTAATGAAATAATTTCTGTGAATTCCAAATACACTAAAACATTGCCAGAATTACCTTTGAAAATGTAGTGTACAGTAATCGGTTTAGATTCCAGCAACAAATCAAATATACCAAATACTCATTCTCATAGAGACCTGATGAGATTGATACAATAGTGGCTTTTTTTTTTCTTCAGATTTTATTTATTTATTTGACAGAGATATAGGGAGCACAAGAAGGCAGAGCAGCAGGCAGAGAGAGAGGGAGAAGCAGGCTCTCCACTGAGCAGGGAACCTGATGTGGCACTTGATCCCAGGACCCTGGGATTATGACCTGAGCCGAAGGCAGGTGCTTAACCAACTGAGCCACCCGGGCACCCAAGTTTGATATAGTAGTATTAACAATTTTACCTTTTTGAAAAAATTCACTCTTGAGATCCTTTTCATTTTGTACATTTTTCTACAGATTGTCATTTTATATGTTTCTCCATGTTACTGCCATCTAAGACAGACTGGTAGCCAAAGGCACGTTCGTGTTGCCTAACCAGCCCCAAGTACAGTCAGTAGACTCGACATCACTTGATTATGGGGACAATGAAAGGAAGGTGGAAATTATTTCTCACTATTTTAAAAAAATGTCTGAACTTGGGGAATTTCAACAGGAAGAAAATATGATTGAGAGTTTGAGTATAAATAACTTATTTCCAGTTTTAGTACCACATAGTAAAAGATTCAGAGTGAACCATTTGAAGTCAACAAAATTCACACGTTTTTTTCAAGTCTGAAGGGTTTTATAGTCTGTAGGTTAAAATTGGGGTCTAAGTTTAAAAAGTCTGTGAGATACAAAGTTTAAACATTAAAAAAAAAAAGTTTAAGAGTTCAGAGGGAAACTTAAGAGAATACAATGTGAGTTAACAGCCATAGGAAAGATCAGGATGGGAAGAACTATAAAAAGAACAGATAAAGCATGCAGAATAATAGAGTTGCATATTGTTATGAAGGGTCAGTTAAGAGAAAATTAGGACAAACTGGTAAAGGTTTCCAAAGGACGACATTTGAGAGACACAAGGAAATAGACTTGAGTAAAAGCCTGTGTCAATAGGTATGAAAGGTTTAAAAGAGGGTACTTAGATTCTGGTTAGAGCTATGGTCAAAGTGTTCCCAAAGTTTAGGTCTAATTCTTTAAACTTATGCTTAGGTAATTGTATAACATGAGACCACACTTGGAATGTTCTTTAACTATATGCAGCTTATGTCTCAGAATGGCCTCATATACACTATAAAGATTAGCAGGTCTTTTGGACCAATGGTAAGTTCTAGAATAAAGTTGAACAGAAGAAGAAAGAAAATCTCAAAAGATCATGAACCCAGGAGTATGATCTTTAGAAGAGAGATTTCATCTGGAACTCTACATAATAGAGATGACTTATATGGGAGGATCTGCCAACTGGGACCTGCCTGGGGCAGAATAAGGCAGCGGTACCTCATGCTAGCCACAGCTAAAAGACAAAATGCTTTTTAAGACTGCAAAATTTCATTCATGTTCCTCATCTTCTTGAATTCTGTCTTTATGCACTAAAAAGAGATAGCCTAAACAGGGCTCTTTTTGGACTACAATCCTTCTGGCACAATAGCACTTCTAGTAAGTCAGGAGTCAGACTTATAAAAATATCAAAGGGAGCTTTTCAGATGTAGCTAGAGAAAGATCAGTTGGTGCACTTGAACTATTTATTTCGATTTAGAACATTGAACCTCTTAGTTTACTTATCTATCCTCTAATACTCTAGCTTGCTCTGGAAATCAATAGAGAAAAGTAATGGTCGTGTTTCATGAATGTGAAGTGTCAAAGACTACATTTTGGAAGAACTGCAGAAAGAATTAAAAATAGAAATATCCATAATCATTGGTACAGACATGCTAAATGCCGGCTTTACTGGTCCTGGATGAAAGAAAAAAACATTTTATAGCCCCTGATTCCTTCAAAAAAACCACAATCCCATTATAACATTCTCTAATAAAGATAGGTAAGTTACAAGGAGTTGGATTCTATAGGGAAGAAATGAACAGAAGTCATCTCAAGGTGTAGGAATGCTAAAACACACACATGCACACACACACACACACACACACACACACACACACACACAAAGGTCTAAATAAAATTTTTAGTATAGATCTGGGAGGAGCCCTTAGAAATTACGTCCCTCAATAATCTCCTTTTGAAAATGTCAATACTAAGACCTAGAGAGGTACACTTACTTGTCCAAAGCTGGATAGTGACAGATCCAGTACTAAAGTTTTAGGTCACATATTCTCAGTCTAGTACATATTCTCGAGTTTCTAAAAACAGATGTTACTATTCTTTGCTCTATTAAGGCATAATTATAAGCATCAAATATTTGTAGAATATCTCTTATATAATGGAATATCCTTCTTTTTATTTAGTAGTAATTTTATAACTATTTTAATTTATTTAGTAAATTAAATTTTTTTCTTCCAGTTCATCAAAAATTTCACTAGCAGGTAATCCCATGCCACACCCTCAGCCTAGCCCATTTCACTGTCACTTGGTGTCTGAAGGATAGAGTCATTCAGGCATTTCTTAAGTGCATGACAACTACTAATATACTTTTTAAATGTTTTAAATATAAAAGGGTTTTGAGCTGCAAAAGATTGGTTTTTCTTACAGGTATTTCCAGACTTTTATCTAGAACTATATTCCTAGGATCAGCTCCCTAGGAAAAACTCAAAATGTTCTCTGTATCTTTTTTCCCTAAGTTGTTTTGGCAATTCTGGATCTTTTTCATTTTCTTATAAGTTTTAAAATCAGCCTTCCACTTCTGCAAAGTAGTCTGCTGGGATTTTGGCTAGAATGTCTTGAATCTATAAATCATTATGGTGGGAAGTGATTTCTTAACAATATTGAGTCTTCTAATCTATGAACATAGTATATCTCTCCATTTACTTTGGTCTTCTTTAATTTTTCTCAACAGTGTTTATAGTTTTTAGTGAATCAGTCATAAACATCTTTTATTTATTCTTAAGCATTTCATGATTTTGATGCTATTATAAATGGTAAATTTTTTAATTTCAATTTCTGATTGCTCATACAAATTTATAGAAATATAATTGGTTTTTGTATATTGACTTTGCAATCTTACTAAACACAGTTTTAGTTCTTATAGCTTATTTGCAGTTTCTTTGGGATTTTTACATAGATGATCACATCATCTGTGAATAAACAGATTTGTGTCTTCCTTTCCAATCTATTTGTTTTTACTTCTTTTTTCACCTTATTGTGGTGTTAGAGCTTTCAGTACGGTGTTGAAAAGAAGTGGTGGGATTGGACATCCTTACCTTACTTCCCATTTTAGTAGTGATGTGTTTAATTTTTCACCATTAATATAATACTAGCTATAGGATTTTCAAATATGTCTCTTATTAGGTTGAGAAAGTTCCCTTCTGTTCCTATTTTCTGAGGTAATATGCAAACTGCAAAAGTAATGGTCAGCTTGGCATAATTTTAAGTAATTAAAATATTGCATCTCAGTTACGTTTTTCAATCTTGATGTGTATCATCTTTTCAATAAAAATTTCACCTGTAATAAGATTAGCTGAGTCCAAACTCTTTCCTTGCTTTGGATAAAAAAAAACCCACATTGGCTGAAGTAAAAAGGGGAAATTCATGCACGCTGACCTGTGATGCTGTCAGAGCCTTTTCTCTCTCCCGGCATCTCTGCTCTTCTCCTTCTTTCTGGCAATATTCTTAGCCTTTCTTACTGTAATGGCTAAAATGGCTACAACAGTTCCAGACCTTACATCTCCTCAGCCTTAAGGCCACTAGAAGAGAGTGTCTGCCCCTGTCTTAGAAGTCATAGCAAAAGTCTTGCTGCATTTTTGCCTTAGATTGGGTCACTTGTCTATCCTTAAATAAATTAACCTGGCCTGGGAAATGTGATGAGTTCAACAGCTCAAGCCTGTGTCCAGTGCACCACCTGGGACTGGGGTGAGGCCTCAGCCAAGAAAAACACACAGCCTAAGAGTGGCAGAGGTCCTGCCCTGAAGGGAAATAAGGTTATGCTTACCAACTTAGAGGGAATAGATTATTATGACCAACCAGAGTCAATTACAGTGCACTGTGCTAATATTTATTCAGCACACAATATGTATAAAAGCCCTTAAATCTCATTTATTTCTCCTCAAAACAACCCTGTAATGCAGGGAGTTTTATTATTTCAATTTCCAAAATGAGGAAGCTGAGGTTGAGATGTCACATAGACTCAAACTCAAGTGGTCTGACTTCGGTGGGCAAGTGATTAAATCAAAATGGCTCTAGATATTATATTTAAATTCTGGGCAATAAGGTGGAGGCATAAGATACCTACTAACTGAATTGGTCCCTCTTTGTTAGGAATACAATAGCTTCCCTGGAAGCCTTAAATAGTAAATGTCCACTTACATTCCATTAGCTAGAGGCAAATCATATGTCAACCCCTAGCTGAAAGACATCCAGAGAAATAGGTGTTTATGACTGGTTATTTTTCTGCTCCAAAGAAAATTGAGGTTCTGCTTTTAAGAGGTAAGGGGAGGCTATAGGATAGGGAATTAGCAGAGATGCTATTAATACCCACTGTTCCATTTATCCAATGCTATGCAACCAACCACCCCAAAATCTAGTTACCTAAAAAATGATGACATTTAATTTGCTCACAAATCTGCATTTTGGCAGGGCTCAGCAGGGATAGGTTCTGTCTGCTCTACACTGCATCTGTTGCAGTGGCTAAAGGCTGAAGGCTAGAATCATGAGAGCTCACTCATCCAGTCACACATCTGAAGGATTATGGCCGTTACCTGGTACCTCCACTGGGCAGTGACTGGAACACCTTCATGTGGCTCATCTATATATGTAGCTGCTTGGCTTCCTCACAGCATGGTAGCTGAGTTCTAATGATAAAGGCAAAGTTCTATTGCCTTTTATGACTTAGCCTGAAAGTCATATGGTTTCACTACTGCTGTAGGTATAGGCCTACCTCAATTCAAAGGAAGGGGACCTAGCATCATATTATTGTGAGAAGAACATATGGGATGGGATATATTGGTGCTACTTTTAGAAAATATAATGTGCCAGTAAGTGCTTATGTGTCATTATGCTAATGTCTGAACATGAATGTTTCTTTTTTTTTTTTAAGTTAGAATCATTGATTAAATGTTTAACACAAACATTTTAAAAAAGAAATTACAGGGCGCCTGGGTGGCTCAGTGGGTTAAAGCCTCTGCTTTCGGCTCAGGTCATGATCTCAGCGTCCTGGGATCGAGGCCCGCATAGGGCTCTCTGCCCAGCAGGGAGCCTGCTTCCTCCTCTCCTTGTCTCTCTGCCTGCCTCTCTGCCTACTTGTAATCTCTCTCTCTGTATCAAATAAATAAATAAAATCTTTAAAAAAAAGAGAGAGAGAGAAATTACAAACTAGAAAAAAAATTCCCCTGAAAATATTAATGTAAATGACTCCTTGAGATGGTGCTTTTTACAAAAGATTTGTCAGAATATTTCATTTCTGCAAACATTAACCAGAGCATTCTTTTTCCTTCCCTCTCTTCTTTCTTTTCTAAAGTTTTCTTTTTAAAAACAAAAGCTGGACCATGTTGTTTGTCCTCTTAACATGTCTCAATTCTTCTCATTATAACTTAAATACAATAAAATTTTTTTACCAGGATTTATGAGCTGGTTTCTCTCTCCAATTTTCTTCTCCCCTTTGTTGGCTGTGCTTCTGTTATAGGACATGTCAGTTGTGCAAACATTTCAGCTTCTTTTATTCTTCTGGTCCTTTGTACATGCTGTTTGCTTCACCAGGGGCTCTCTTCTTCTGTGCATTGAATGAACCCCTGGTCGTTCTTCACCTTCTTAGAAGACCTTTAAATAGGTGATCAGCTAAGACATTATATATATCAATGTTTATTTTTGCTCATTTATTATTGATTTCCCCCTCTGAAATGAAGCTTCATAGCTGTAGAAAACTCATCGTAATCCAATGAGCTAGGTACTATTGTCATGGCAATTTTACTGATAGTAACTGAAGCCCAAGGCCCTGTTGGGAAACAAGAATGTCCTGTCCCCTTCAAGGTCCTTTTAGCTGGACTAAGAATCAAATTGACATAAGACAGATTAGCAAGGGAAAATAAAATTTAATAGTGTATGTACTAGGAATCCACACAGACATGGAACTTGCAAAGACAGGCAGCAAGGCATCTTGAATTAAGGAGAAAGGATTAGGGGTCTGGGACTTCAAAGGGAGGGAATGCAATCCTCAAGAAGAATGAAAAAGAGTAAATATTTGGTAAACATGTGTGCTGGGCCACTCAGAAGCAATGGGATGAAGAAAGGACTTCAAACAGACCTTGTTCTGATCAAACAGATCTTGTGAGGTTCCTCCCTGTCTACCATACCTAGTTCAAATCATAATGTAGTTATCTATGGTGAGAGCTCTCTTTCTGGAGCAGGTCCTCTACCTAAATTCTTTTTAAGGGAAGGTTTTAGGGGGGGGTAAAGAGCTTTTCCTGAACTTGCTGAGTCTTAATTACTTTTAACTCCAAGTAATTTTTATGCCAAGTGGCATATTTTGGGGGACCCATCCCAAACTTCTTCAGCCTGTTGGTAGTAAGTGACAAAACCAGGCACCTGGACTGCAGAAGCAATGCTCTGACTCACCGTGCTCTAAATGACTTGGTAAAAGAAAGCAAGCATACATGAATTTGGCCTGTCATCACTCATCAAGAAAGGAGGTGAGGCCATTTGAACAGAGCCTTGAGTGCTGGATACAGCTTTGTTGGATGGTGATGGGAAGATTGGTGATAGATAGATAGATAGTAACAGATAGATGATAGCAAACATCATAGATATCATAGATGATAGATGATGGATGGGTGGATGGATAGATAGATAATAACAGATAGATGATAGCAAACATCATAGATATCATAGATGATAGATAGATGATGGATGGATGGATGGATAGATAGCTAGATAGCTAGATCACTTACTCTGAGTTATGACCCAGGTATTCTTCTAAGAGCTTTACAATATAAACTCATTTAAACTTGCCTTGCTTGATAATAGTATCTTATTAAGAAAGAAAGAGGGATGGTGGTTAGTAACTTACTATGGCAGTAATTGTAAAGGAAGATTGCCTTTAGGTTGGGAAAAACTCCTAAATGTGCTTAAGCTGAAAGGGAAGAGGCAGTAGAGAAGAGATGACTGACTGGAGAAAGAAGAGTTGGGGGACAGACAGAACATATACTAGAGAAAAACAAGAGGGGTTAACTCTAATAACAGACAAAAGTTAGACTTGGTAAGAGGATAGGTTTAAATACAGAGATGATTTCAGGCAGAGGAGATGCTAAGGAAATAGATGGCTTTAACATCAGATGGATTAGTTTGCTGAGGGGTACATAGTAAAGGCAGATGACAGAAGGGACATGGAAAAGATTTGGAGCAGCCTCTCTGGGCATCATGACAAGGAACAAAGAAAGATGAAATAAGGATGGCCAGGTAGAATGAGGATTCACTGAGGTTAGAGAGCATGAATATATGGTGATGCTGAGTGGTACCATTAAGTGACTTTTCAAGCAATGCATAGCAGTCTACAATGGAACAAAAGTCTAGTTGTTGATAGCTGGACATGTGGATTCATGTGACGGTCATGCAGGTCACATTTTTTTTTAAAAAAGATTTTATTTATTTATTTGAGAGAGAGAGAGCACACAAGCAGGGAGAAGGGGCCAAGGGAGAGGGAGAAACAGACTCCCAGTGAGCAGGGAGCCAGACTCAGGGCTTGGTCCCAGGACCCTGAGATCATGACCTGAGCTGAAGACAGGTGCTTAACTGACTGAGCCACCCAGGTGCCCCACATTTTGGTATTTTTGACTGTTGCCTTGGGTTGGGTAAAGAGCCAAGTGAAGCTAGGAGAAAGGATAGAATCATGGGTCAAAGCAGTATGAATTGAGGGTATGAATACTAGACTGAAAGCAAGGAGACCTAAGTTCAACCCTCCCTCCACTTTCTAGAGGGTTGACCTTGGGTCATCTCCCTTAGTTACTTCATCTTTATAACAAAAGTCTTGGAGTAAATCAGCTCTCAAATTTGGCTATATATAGAATTGCATGACGAAGTTTAAAAAAATATATTCTTGGTCCCTATCTTAGAACAATTAAATAGGATTGGGAGGTACAACCTAGATACCTGTTTTTTGTTTTGTTTTTGGTTTTTTAGAGCATATCAGGTGATTTCTTTTTTACTCCACCTTTTTTTTTTGAAAATTCATTGGCCATGCATAAATTAAGGTATACAACATGATGATTTGATATATGTATATATTGTGAAATGGTAATTGAAGTAGGGTTTGTTAACACATTTATCATCTCAGTTACCTTTTTGGTACTGAGAACTTTTAAGATTTATTCTTAGCCACTCTGAAGTATGCACTACATAACTATAGTCATCATGCTGTACATCAAATACCCAAATCATCTTATAACTGGAAGTTTGTACACTTTAACCATCTTCACCCATTCTCTCTACTTCCTATCCCTGTCAACCACTGATCTAATCTCTGTTTCTTTGAGTTTTGCTCTTTGTTTTGTTTGTTTGTTTTAGGTTCTACATACAAGTGAGATCATACAGTATTTCTTTCTTTGTCTGGATTATTTAATTTAGTATAATTCCCTCAATATCCTTCCAAGTGATTTCTGTTGAGCAGCCAGAGCTGAGAACCACTAGGGTAGATGAGCTTTAACATTTCTTCTCTGTTCTGTTTGACTAGAGGTCTCAGTGAAGGCAAAAGCAAGTTCAGTTATAGTGAGTGAGGGAGCACGTGGGAAAAATAGGTCAGAAAGTGAAATTTCAAGTTGATGATGAGGTTTGGAGAAAGGCCCTCCTTGTAGGTGGTCCGCAGTACCTAGTGTTGAATTTTATGTTGGCACAGAAAGAATTTTTTTACTGAATTTCTATTTGGGCCACGGTGCAAAGAGTCCATAGAATAAATGCCATAGTCAAACAGTCAAACAGTGGATAACACATGGGTTCTAGCCTGTGCAGCAAGCTATAAACAGCACATAGACCAGGCTAACACCATCGGATCACCTGGGGCCTCAGCTCAACTGACACTGACAGAACCACAGAACTTTGTTAGCTATTAATTCCTTCCATGCTTTTCATGGCCGTCACCTTTAGTCTAGAATGCGGGGTCTTCAGGCATTTCTTCCTTATTTTCTGCTCTATACTGCGCTATGCTTTTCCTCTTTGAGTCATCCTCTCATTGCTTCCCACTGCTGACCTCTCTCACAACCTTTTCTACTGCTTTCTGGAAATATTCTATTCTCTACAACATCCTCAATCTCTTCATGGAACTCACTGTATTCTTGTTCTAATGTAAACTCAACTTTTCCTTGACATCATCACGTCTCAGGCAGCTTTCTTTAAAGATGCTAGCCATTCTTTTTTCATTTGAATCTCTGGATAGGAAGTGATATTCATTTAGACTTTCATTGTTACTTCCAAACCTTGACTCTCCAATCTTGTCCTCTTTCTTTGAGTTGTATGATACTCCATTCTAACACCTACTACCCTACCTCAACTAATCTGGTCTCTTACATGATTACTGAGGACTATGACCAGTGGTTCCTCATCAAAAAGAATGTGAAATGAAAATTGTCTTGCCCCCCATGTCTTCCAGGTCCCCACTACCTCTGTCTAGAAGAAACTATCATCACCAATTTTTGGATATCCTTGCAGAGATATTTTATGAAAACAGAATCATATGTTTTTATGTATATTTATTCATATTTATGTATAAATTATTTCTTAGAAATATACAAGTGATAAGATATTATAGACACTGTTCTGAAAAGTTTTTTTTTGCTTAAATATTTTAAATAATTTTTCCCATTACTGCATACAGATTTTCCTTCCTAAAAAAAGTCTTCTGCCATTGCAAATGAAGCTACTGTACATAACATTTTACCTATGTCATCTTTTATATTTGCAAGTTATTTGTGGCACCAGTTTCTAGAAGTGAGATTGCTGGGTCAAAAGTTATTTGCTTTTTTAACGGTATGGTGGATATTGACAAAATTGCTCTCTATAGGCTGTGTGCTGATTTACACACCCATCAGTGATGTTTCAGAGTCAGCATCTCATTATCCTTGCCAACATAATATTTAGTTCTTTTTTTTTCTTTGCCAGCTTGATAATTGAAAATTATTTCATTAAAGTTTTAATGTTTTTTTTTAAGTTTTAATTTGTGATACTCCTACTTTAAGTGAGGATGAACATCTTTTCAAATGTTTAGCTCTGTATTTCCCTTCCTGTGACTTGTTAACCATCTCCTTTGCCTATATTGTGATACTGTGATTCATAATAAGAAATACATGTTTTGATCTTCATCCCCATTTCTGGCACAGAGCTAGCTATTTATTTATTTATAAGATTTTATTTATTTATTTGAGAGAGAGAGAGAGAGAGCGAACTTGAGCAGAGAAGGGGGCAGAGGGAGAGGGACAAGCAGACTTTCCACTGAACAAGGAGCTCGACTCAGGGGTAGGCCAATCCCAGGACCCCAAAACCCCAGGACTATGACCCTAGCTGGACCCTAGCCAAAGACAGATGCTTAACCAACTGAGCCAGGCACCCCTGGCTCAGAGCTTTTTAAAACTATGGAATTTAGGAGTTTCCTAAGTAATGAGAGTGGTAAAAATGTCTTTTGTTATGTCAGTGAAATGATTTTGGATCCCACCTAAGGTTGGGGGCTCATTGCTAGGAGAACCAACCTTGTGATTAGAGGGTTGGCACTTTTAGTCCCATCCTCCTGACCTCTGGGGAGGAGAGGGGGAATGGGAGTTGAGTCAATCACTAATGATGAATGATTTCATCAATCATGCCTATGTAATGAAGCCTCCATAAAAATCCAGATGGAGTCAGTTTGGAGAGCTTATTGGTTGGTGAGATAGAGAACTCTTTCATGTGCAACCATGCCGGGCCCCAAACTTCACTAAGACAGAAGATCCTTTGTTCAGGACCTCGCCCTATGTATCTCTTCATCCGCTTGTTGATTGTATCCTTTAATATCTCTTGTAATAAACTAGTAATCATGTGGGTAAATGAGTTTTATGAGTTTTGTGAGCTTCTCTAGCAAATTAATTGAATCCAAGGACAGGGTTGTGGAAACTTCTAATTTATACCTGTTCAGACAGAAGCACTGTTAACCTGAACTCGTGACTGGTATCTGAACTAGAGGGTCGTCTTGTGGAACTGAGCCCTTAACCTGTGGAATCTGATGCAGTCTCTGGGTGGTGTTAGAATTGAGTTGAATTGTAGGACATTTAGCTGATGTCAGAAGATCGATTGGTGGAGTGGGAAAAAAACACCACGTTAGAAGGGGGTTTAGAACCCTTACCTATCTTCTTACTGTTTTGTCGCAGGATTTTACATAATAAAGAAAATAGACCTCTACTGATACATGAATTGAAATACATTTTTTCCTAGTTTGTTGAGTAATTGGGTTTTAATGTTTCTTGTGCAGGACAAATTTATTCGCATTGTTTACTAATCTCTCCATTTTGCTATCTGTATTTTATGTCATGCCTATACTTTTCCTATTTTGAAATTAATTTTTAAAATTTCTGTACTATATGGTGACTATAGCTAATAGTACTATATTGCATATTTGAAAGTTGTTGAGGGTAGATCTTGATAGTTCTCATCACACACGCAAAATACTTCATAATCATGTATGGTGACAGACATTGACTAGACATTGTGATCATTTCGCAATATGTAAAAATACCAAATCATTTTTATGTTGTATGCCTGAAACCAATGTAATGTTTTATATCAATTATACTTCAATAGAAAAGAAATTCACATTAGTTTTGGTAGAAAAAATACTTGAGATACATTTTATTATTATAAAAATTAAGGAGCTTCTCAAAATTCCACTTAGGGTGAATTTTGTCAATAAATGTCAACTAAGAAAAAAAGTGTATTTGTTTCTTCCAGTACTTCAATTTTTATATAACGTTTTAGTCCATCTAAAATCCTATTCTTTCTAACTCCTGCCACCATCTTGGATCACTTCAATGCTAATGACCTTTTCAACCTCCCAACCACCATGATCCTTGATCTCCTCCAACAGTCACCTCTCTTCCCACTTCTCGCCACCACGTCCTTGAGCTTCTCATCCCCCGTGAGACCCTTCTCCTTTTTGAAAACTTAAATCTCTCACATTCCACTTCCTCATCACAATCCCTTATCCTTCTATGTTTCTTGCTATCCTGATTTGACTACAAATTCATAATAGCTTCCTGAAGACCTCTGACCCTTAACTCCTCTTTTTTTTTTTTTTTTTCATATTATCTGCCTCTCCTAGGCAGGACCACATAATGACTTTCATGAGACCTGGGCATTTTTGCCTTCATAGGCCCCTTTCTCCATTAAAACATGAAAAAGAATGGTATATTTTACAATTGCACTTATAAAAAGTAAATATAATGTTTTCTTTGGCCTGAAAGTTTTTCTTTTCTTTCTTTCTTTTTTTTTTTAAAGATTTTATTTATTTGACATAGAGAGAGAGAGAGAGAGCACAGGCAGGCGGAGGAGCAGAGAGAGAGGGAGAAGCAAGCTCTCCACCAAGCAGGGAACCCAATGTGGGGCTCCATCCCAGGACTCTGGGATCATGACCTGGGATCATGAGCCGAAGGCAGACGTCCAACCAACTGAGCCACCCAGGTGCCCTGAAAGTTTTTCTTCTGATTCAAAAAGAAATTAAAACATTTCTGTGGACCCTAGACTGTGTGTCTAAAGTATCAGTTGGCCCTGCTCCTAGGCACTGATTTACTGCTTAACTACTTTCTCGGGACTACCCTCTACTCTCTTGACCCCTTGCTGTTCTGTTTATCCACACTGCTGAACCTCAGACTTATGGCTCTTTTGCATTCTGCTAGAGAAAAATCATAAAGGGGATTGATGCCATCACAGATTTAGGTCTATGACATGAATTGGGTCCTCGACAGTGTGTAATAATTTTTTCTACATAACCCTGATCAATTATCTGTTTCATTCTTCACATTAGCTATTCCAAATCATTTAGCATTCTGCTTAACTAAGAGAAAATAAAGCTAAAACTTTCTTTTAACTCCCCATTCTTCTGTGTTCTGATTAGCCTAGACTGGGTAACAAAACACCCCGAGATTTAGTGGCTTAAAATAATTATTTTTCTCTTAAGCTTATGAGGGTTTGTGGGCACAGCTGGGCAGTTCTCATTTTGGGCGTCTCATATGATTGCAGCATGAACAAAGACACTCAACTTGGCCCATAGATAGTTGAAGATTTGACTTGGCTGGATGCCTAAGATATCTCTTCCATAAAACTGGCAACTGTTGGTTGTAAGCTAAGAGCTGGCCTGGGGCTGTTGACCAGAGCGCCTATGTGGGGCCGGCCTATCCAGTGGCTCTGTGTGGCTGCTCACAGCATGGTGGCTAGGTCTGAAAGGGAGTGTCCCAAGATCCAGTGTTCCAAAATGTGGAACAAAGCCTTGGAGGTCCTGGAATGTCAATTCTATTGCATTCTACTGATCCAGCAAGTCATTAAAAACAGCCTAGTTTCAAGGATAGGAGAATGACCATCTTTGGATGGGGGAATGATATGGTCACATTATCTGTAAGAACATACAGATAGAAAATGGTAATCTGCCACGTGCTAATGCAAAATTAGTTGCCTCTATACCCATTTTTATTGCTTCATTTCCATCTCAGAGGAAGCAGTGTCCTTATATCTTTTCATGCCTGATCTTTTAACATAGCCTGTTCTTAGCCTTCCCACCTCTTCAGAGACCTCATTTTATCAAGTTTCTTCCCTCTTGTGTGTTCTGTCTTCTGCTTTTATTGGTTGTTTTCTTACGAATATTCTCAAATCTCCTCCTTAAGAATAATTAAGTTTGGGTTTATATTCTACTCCAGATAAACGTCTTATATATCTATTTCTATATGCAAACACACTGGGTTTTTTTTATTTTGTTTTGTTTTTTAAAGATTTTATTTATTTATTTGACAGAGAGAGACACAGTGAGAGAGGAAACAGAAGCACAGGGAGTGGGCGAGGGAGAAGCAGGCTCCCCGCCGAGCAGGGAGCCTGATGTGGGGCTCGATTCCAGGTCCCTGGGATCATGACCTGAGCTGAAGGCAGATGCTTAACGACTGAGCCACCCAGGCACCCCATCAAACACACCATTTGAAAATTGGATCTGTCCTTATTGATTTTGTCTTTTGAGCTCTTATTGACTGCTTAATCTCCTGGATACTGGATATGGACTGCCATCCTTACCACCATGTTGAAATTATTCTTCTTTTTGTTACTGAAGACTTCCTAATTGCCCAATATAACAGACACTTTAAAGTCTTTAAACTTTTGATAATATTTAAAGATATTGATCATTCCCTTGTTCTTGAGACTATTCATGTGCTTTTATGATTCATTCTGTATTGGTTTTCTATATGACTTCATGGCACAATGTAAGTGGTAGAGTCTTAGAGAATGAAAGTAAAAAATAGGATAATATGTTAATATCCTATGGTTCTATTACAAAATGTCACATACTTGCTGGCTTAAAACAATAGCAATTTATTCTCTTTCAGTTCTGGAGGCCAGAAGTCCAAAATCAGTACCACTGGGCTGTTGACGTTGGCAGGGCTGTGCTCCCTCTGAAGGTTCTAAAGGGAAATTGGGACTTAGATTCCTTTTCTCTTCTAGCTGCTTCTTCTTCTTTAAGATTTTATTTATTTGAGAGAGATCATGAGCAGGGGGAGGGGCAGAGAGACAAGCTGACTCCCCACTGAGCACAGAGCCTGACGTGGGGCTCAATCCCAGGACTCCGAGATTGTGACTTGAGCCGAAGTCAGATGCTTAACCAACTGAGCCACCCAGGTGTCCCTCTCTCCCAACTTCTGATGGCTACTGTCATTCTTGGCTTGTGGCAGCATCATTCCAGTCTTCAAGGCCAGCATCTTCAACTCTCTCTGTTTCATCTTCATACTGCCTTCTTTGTGTGTGTGTGTGTCAAGTTTCCCTCTGCATCTCTCTTACTAAGACACATATGACCACATTTAGAGCCCATACAGATAGTCCAAGACAATCTCATCTCAAGACTCTTAATTTAATCACATTGACTCCTTTTCCTAATAAGGTAGCATTTATAGGTTCCAGGGATGAGGGCATGGATATATTTTGTGGTTCCATTTGTTAGCCTATCATAGATGGAGAAGAAAACTGACCTAGTAATTCAAAACTTTATGGAATGTCATGGATAATTGACAAAGATGGGTCTCTCTAATATAAGTAAATAACATGAATTTCAAAAGAATAACAGGAATTATTGAGGCTGTTTTGTTGTTTTTGTTTTGTTTGTTTGTTTTTCTTAAAGCTGAAAACCACAGTCTGGAAGAAGAAAATGGCAACTCTCTTGCAGGTTTAGGGCTAGTAGAAGGAAGCAGCCCTCACTGGAGTTGACTGTAAGGGAAGGAATCAGGAGAAAGCTAAGTTTCAATTAAGACAAGAAGGTGAAAGAAGCCTTAGATGAGAACCTACCTGGTGGACATAATAATTATAACATAGTGAAGACATGTTAGTATGGGGAGAAAGCATTATAAATGCATCTGAAATATAATTTGTTTCAAACTAGCAGTAGTAGTACAAGCCATTTACCCCAGGTTTCCCAGTTACTGTCCTAAAATATATACTGTATTAATTAATTAATTATGGCTTGTCTAGAAGGACTAAAATTCCAGATAATAGTGCTTGACTATGTGCTTATTCAAGAACTTTAATTAAATGGAATTAATTCAATTAATGATCTAATGAATACAATGATCTTTAGAAGAATTTGCAGTCTGACCTCCCTAGGTGGAGAACAGTTGTCCCAGAAGACTTGTTTAAGTATTGACTTGTCAAGGTAAGCGTACTTGCTTGCATAAGCAAGTAGTCAACTAGCTATACAGCTCCTTGAATCTAATTTATATACCATTTTCTTCTTTATTTCCTATCTAAAATAGTAAGTATTTAAAAAGCAGTCAGTTGTTAATTACAGTAAACTCATATTTCAAATTACCATGAATTTGCTTTGGAATGTGGGAAAAAGACTTTCAGTGATAGACTGAAATTCAAAAAGAATGAAGGCAAAAATGCACCATAATTGCTCCTGAAACAGAAGCTATTGATCTCTTCCCCATCATCTTATCTAACAGACAGTGAAGTGAAAAAAATAAAAGTTCAAAGGGATCAGCTACTCAGGTATTGGGCAGGAGCTTTGAGTGAAAATTTCAGCCTCGTTAAAAACATTTAAAGGAAGCAGCTTGTCTTCTTGTAGGAATCATTATTCTCAGTTTGAGTTCATCCTCTGGAGTTTTTCACCTCTTCAGGAGGGTGCATTCTGTGCAATTTCTAAGAAGTGCTTCTTTAATGGGAGGGATTTATGTTAAGTTGGTTCAGGAGAGGTAGACAATTGTGGAGCCTTTTTAATGGACTACAAAAGACTGTCAAGTAATTAAATAGATTTCTTTTCCCTTAGACTGTTCCATGGTTTTAAAAACACTCCACTGAGCATGTAAAATCAATTTCCATTACTGACCTTGACCTTTGCAGTTTTATAAACATGTTTTTTCCCTGGGTTTGGAATGTGGTTCAAAGGCAATAGTAGAAGACTGGAGAATAAGATAGGTCATTGTAATAAAAGTTACTGCTTTTACAATGAAAATCTTTTCACATAGGCATTCATTCAACTGTGTATATTATGAACACAATTCTATAAATATCTATTGTATATGTGTATTTATATGTAAAGGCAGGATTTTAATTTTATTGGTCTATAATTTAAAAAAAAATCTTTGTTTTCACTGCTAAAGGTATTTTTCCCTTTCCCATTCCAAGAAAGTAGCCAAACCATTGTGTTCTTTTGCCCCAGGGGCTTTGGATTGCTGAATGGAAAGCAGATGTTGCCAGAGGACAGCTTCATTCCTTTTTTGTTTTGTTTTGTTTTCTTTTGAAAAACTAGATCCATTTTGGGGACCCATTCTCTTCTCTGGAAGAGAAGAAAGATAAGAGCTTTGTCAGGGAGGAGAGGTATTGGGAGTGGAAATAGAACTGGATAAAAGCATTCAATTCCTTAAGTCCCGAAGAGGGAGAGAGGTTTAGGTGGTTTCCCAGAAAGGTAGCACAGGTCCTACTTGTTAACTCCCAGTTGGGTTGATTGCTATAGGATGCTAGGGAGGAGGGACTCTAGGAGCCATGGCCTCAGGAATTGAGATGACAGAGACCCTTGTTCAAGTTGTGAATACAGCTTCCCTCAGGGACAGATCATGTGACGCAAACAATGAGCATATCCGTGGGGACCAGTGGAGACCATAGCCTTTCTTTCAATATTATGGAGTGCAGAAGACACCCCCATTCCCAACCTTTGTATCACCTGGAAATGTGAATGGAAGAGGTCAGTCCAGAAATGACTGCAATGGAATTTCCTGCCAGCTGATTGCAGCTCTAAGAAGCTCAATTGCATTTAAACAAAATAAAGAAAAGTGCTATCTTACATCCAAAGTTAAGGTGAAATTTTCACTGCCCTTTATTTTCCCTCCACTTCATCTGTAAGATAGCAATAATTAAACTCACTCTGCAGAGTTGTTTTAGCATTAAATTGGATGCATCAAATCATCTATGTTCAATAATCACCAGGAAATATTTATATGTGTACATACTGTTGCAAGAATGTAATCAGGTGGTAGGTTTTCAAAGAAGCACAAGACATACTTCTGGTTCCCAAGGATTTTGTTATAATTAGAGGTGCAGATTAAGTGTATAGGACTATCTAGAAGTCCCAAGTTTATATCTCTAAACAAACATGGGGAGAAGCTTAGGGAAATTTTTTTTTTTAAGATTATTTATTTAT
>LNAC01000003.1:6345377-6478255 GCA_002007465.1 Ailurus styani | reverse complement strand
GAGAGAGAGGAGAGAGGAGGAAGCAGGCTCCCTGCCGAGCAGAGAGCCAGATGCGGGCCTCGATCCCAGGACCCTGGGATCATGACCTGAGCTGAAGGCAGAGGCTTTAACCCACTGAGCCACCCAGGCGCCCAGCTTAGGGAAATTGAATGGAAGAATTTGGAAGCAGGAATCATAGTGTAGAACAGAAACCTACAGGAAGCTTAGAAGAAAAGATGGCAACCTTAGCCGTAAAGGGAATTTGAGTCTGATGCTATCATTAGAAATTTTCACCAAGTTACAAATGGTTATTCATGCAGTATTTGGACAGCAGTTTTGGATTTTTTTTCCCCTGTGGCTTTTCCCCTCAATTTTTTGAAAAGCAAAGTTATAGGTGCATAAAGTTTAAATAATAAAATAAGTCAACAGGGTAATCAAACCACCACCACCAAGAAAAAACCAAAACTCTTAGTCTTTCTCATCTATTTCTCCTTTCCCAGAAGCAACCACTTTCAGCTCTTTTATTTTATTTTATTTTTTCTTTGGTATATGACTGACCTTCCTGTTTGTAAATATTTTTATTCTTGATTTTTTTTTAACTTCCGTCATTATCTATTAATATATCCCATTTTGGAAGATGATGATTTTTCTTTAGTCCTCATGCCAATACCCCACTTTATCACATGCTTTTTTTTTTTGCTCCCCATCTGTCTACTATATTTATTTCATAATTTAGGTTAGAGCAAAATTATTGCATTATGATGATGATGATAAATGCTATTCACAGCTATGCCTTGTAGAATGCAATGATTTATATGAGTATGATTATTCCTCCTCCTCACAACTCTGTTTTCCCTGGATAAATAATTGTCCTCAAATTTTTAAAAAATTAGTTTTCTATGTATTTCTAATTGAAACTATTAACCAGTTGCTTTGGGGGCCTGGGTGGCTCAGTCGGTTAAGCCTCCAACTCTTGATTTTGGCTTAGGTCATGACCTCAGTGTTGTAGGATCAAGCCTTGCATGGGGCTCTGCCTCCAGCCCTGAGCATGGAGCCTGCTTGGGATTTTCTCTCTCCCTCTCGCTCTATCTTGACCCTCAACCCTTCCTCCCCACACCTGCTTATGCTCCATCTCTCACTCTGTCTCCCCCCCCCAAAATAAATAAATAAAATCTTAAGAGAAAGAAACTATCTGCCAGTTGCTTAAATCTCTTCTTGGTATGTTGAGACACATGAGGTATTCTGGCATTGCATATCCCTGAAGAAAAGATGCCCTAACCTGCCCTAATCTAGAAAGGCTATCCTCAGGGCCTCCCCACACCTCTGACCCTGGAATTTATCTTGACCAGAGTTCTATAATTTTTTTTTATCTTTCTAAAAAAGAATAGCAAAGTATTTATTATAGGACAAAAACACTAATACATTTCTTAAAAAATGTATTATTTGAGAATAATGAAAATTCAAATTTGCTCGTGTGAATCAAAATCTTGTCAATTTCCCCAAACAACACAGCATCAACACTAATTATATACACACATGCTTCTAAAATATATAACTTTTATATATCATTAAATATACAATCATATATATAAATATATATAATTAAATATATAATTAAGATTTTATTTATTTATTTAAGAGAGAGAGAACAGAGGAGGAGGGGAGAAACAGACCCCCCACTGAGCCGGACCTAAGCTGAAGGCAGCCGCTTAACCAACTGATCCACCCAGACTCCCCTTCTATAAATTCTTGTACCTCTCTCCCCTATAGAATTCCTGTCTCCAGGGTTTCATGTCTTCCTTGTTTTGGGTTTACCCACTGTGAAGCATTGCCTTTTTTTTTTTTTTTTAAGATTATTTATTTATTTATTTGTCAGAGAGAGAGGGAGAGAGGGAGAGTGCAGCAGGCAGAGGGAGAAGCAGGTCCCCACTGAGCAAGTAGCCTGATGCAGGACTTTATCCCAGGACCCTGGGATCATGACCTGAGCCAAGGCAGACACTTAACCGACAGAGCCACCTGGGCACACCTGGTTTACCCACTGTGAAACATAGCCTTTAAGTGGCTATCTGAGAGAGGGTTCAGGTGATGTAAACTTTTTGATACCCTGAATGTCTGAAAATGTCCTTGTTCTCCCTGACACTTAATTGATAGTTTGGCTGAATAGAGACACCTATGTTGAGAAATATTTTCCTCCAGAATTTTTAAGGTGTTGCTCTTGTACTTCCAGTGTGTTTTTGAAAAATCCAAAGCTGGGCGCCTGGGTGGCTCAGTGGGTTAAAGCCTCTGCTTTCGGCTCAGGTCATGATCTCAGCGTCCTGGGATCGAGGCCCACATCAGGCTCTCTGNCTGAATGTCTGAAAATGTCCTTGTTCTCCCTGACACTTAATTGATAGTTTGGCTGAATAGAGACACCTATGTTGAGAAATATTTTCCTCCAGAATTTTTAAGGTGTTGCTCTTGTACTTCCAGTGTGTTTTTGAAAAATCCAAAGCTACTTGCATTCTCCATCTTTTTAGAGGACCATTTGCCCCCCCCAACCCCCACCCAGAAGCTTACTTTTGTCCCAGTGTTTTAAGATTTCACAATGACATGACTTTGGTGTGGTTTATTCTCAGCCATTGCCTGGGTACTCGGGGTTCTCTTTTAGTCTGGATACTTAGGTCACTCTGTTCTGGGAAATACACTTGAAATGTTTCATAAGTAACTTTCTCCCCTCAATTTCTCTGTCCGGTTTCTTGGGAACTCCTTTCATCTGAATGCTGAGCTTGTGAACTTGTCCTCTAATTTTCTCATTTTTTCCCTCCCCTTTTCCATTTTTTATCTTTTTTGGCTCTGATTTCTGAGAGATTTCTCCAGTTTTACCTTCTAACATTTTTATTGAGTTTTCAGTTATGCCATTGTATTTTTAAAATTTCTACTATCTTATATGTATTTACTGATTTTTTTTTAAACAGGCTATACTTGTTTCATTGAAACAGTTATCTTCTCTCCCCTCCAGGAAGATATTAGTAATAAAATGTTTTCTTCTCTCTGTATTGTCTGGTTCTTCCAGTTTGCTTATACTGTGACTATGTTTTTTGTATTAAAGATGTCTTAGGTATCTAGTGGTCCTCTGTGTTTGCATATATTTAAGAGTGTGGCACACTTAGAATGTAGTGGAGATTGTTGGCTTTGCCGTAGGGATATCTATCTAGAAGAGCACTAATATGATTTTATTCGATGATGGACATTTTCTGCATGTACACTGTCCCGTATCCTAACCACTAACCACCATCGCATGAAATATGGCTAGTGCAATGGAGGAACTGATGCTTAAATTTTACTTAATTTCATTAATCAAGTTTTGATGTAAATCATTACAAGTGGCTAGTGGCTACTATATTAGACTATACAGGCCTATGGATTCTCTCTCATTTTTTTCCTTAGTGAATTGGGTTGGATTCATTAGAGAAAGAGCTTTGAACTTTTTCCTGGAAGGTTCAACTTTGATTGCTACCATTCTGAGAGCCAGGCAGAAATAGAGGACTAGGGGCAGGGATGAAGTTTCATTCCCAATATGCCAACATCCACCTGTTCTTAATTTTCTATTTAGTATTGCAGCCCCCAACTCTCCCAGGATTCTCTGGCTTGGTTTTGCTAGAAAATAAACCTCTAGGCTTTGTATTTGTTTTGGGTAAATAGGGGATTTAAAAAAAAAGATTTATTTGTTTATTTGAGAAAGAGAGAGAGAGAGAGAGCATGAACAGTGTCAGGGAGGGGCAGAAGAAGAAAGAGAGAGAGAGAGAGAGAATCTCAGACTTCACACAGAGCACCAAGCCTGATGCAAGGCTCAATCTCACAACCCTGAAATCATGATCTGAGCTAAAATAACAAGAATCAGACACTTAACCAACTGTGCCATCCAGGCACCCTCAAATAGGGGATTTGAGGCTCTGTGTCTTATTTATTTATTCTACTTTCAGTCCTACTTCCAGAGCTGTCCAGTCCAATCAGTTTCCAAAACTTGTTTGTAATCAATGCTTGTCAGCTTTTTTTTAAAAAAAGATTTTATTTATTTATTTGACAGAGAGAGATCACAAGTAGGCAGAGAGGCAGGCAGAAAGAGGAGGAAGCAGGCTCCCTGCTGAGCAGAGAGCCCGATGCGGGCCTCTATCCCAGGACTCTGAGATCATGACCTGAGCGAAGGCAGAGGCTTTAACCCACTGAGCCACCAGGCGCCCTTGTCAGCTTTTTTTTGAAAGTTTCATTTATTTAAGTAATCTCTACACCCCCTGTGGGGCTCAAACTCATAACCCCAAGATCAAGAGTCACATGCTCTTTTGACTGAGCCAGCCAGGTGCCCCAATGCTTCTTGGCTTTCCTACCACCATCTTGGGACCCAGCACTCTCAGATCTGGTACATCAGTTACCTTTCATTGATTTTTCCCCACTTGCAAATTTTGATGTCTTGTCTTTCCTCATTCTTTGTCTTCATGGTTTGATGTCTTGAAACAAAGGTTATTTACCATGCTTTAGTGAGATTTCTGAAAAGTATGAACAAATGTGTATGCTCAGTCATCATGTCTACTCCACAGTTGGTTTATTTCATATGTGGGTTATCTTTGTCCATTCAGGATGCTGTAACGAAAGTGCTATAGACTGGCTTAAAAAACCAACATTTATTTCTCCTGGTTCTGGAGATTGGGAAGTCCAAGATCAAGGTGCTAGCAGATTTGGTCTTTGGTGAGAACACTAATCCCACTGACGAAAGACTCAACTCTCATGAGCTAATCACCTCCAAAATGCCCCACCTCTTAACATCATCACTTGGAGGGTTAGGATTTCAACGTATGAATTTGGGAGAAAGGATTACCTAGAATTCATACCTCTGGGAATAATTTCAAATCTGGAAAATACTTTTGCTTCCTTTTTTTTTTTTTTAAATCAACTCCATTAGCTGATTTCTACAAGCATTTTATGCTTCCACTGATTGAGACTGAATCAGGATAATTGAATAGGTCTCCCATAACAAGAGAGACTTTGTACAGGGTTAAATATTAGGTATATTTTTATCTCTAAGAAAAAATTTGGGGAAAACTATACCATCTATTCAGAAATGTTCAATTAGCTTTTTGAATTAATTGAACAGGAAAGACTTTGTAAAGACTCATTCGAGGCAATTCCTTTTATTTCTTTGGAATAATTTTTGGAGAAAGCATCATTTATATTCAAGTTCATATGGTATTTAGGCAAATCCATATAAAATATAAAGCATGGGTATAACCTAATTAGCACTATTGAATTTTCTTTCCATGTTTCCCACTTGGGGCAGGGGGTGGTCAACAATGATAGTTAGATTTTTGTGGGGTTGCAGATTCCAATTATCATCATTTTCAGAAAATAAAGTATTATTTATTGTTTATCCATGTTTACAGAATTGGGCATAAGCCCAACATATATTTAAAAGAATATACGACAAGGGAGATCAGTAGAGTAAGCCATTTAACTATATAAAGTCATACGTTTTATTTATTTTACTTATTTATTTTTTTAAAAAGATTTTTTATTTATTTATTTGACAGAGAGAGAGAGATTACAAGTAGGCAGAGAGGCAGGCAGAGAGAGAGGAGGAAGCAGGCTCCCTGCCGAGCAGGGAGCCCGATGCAGTCCTCGATCCCAGGATCCTGGGATCATGCATGACCTGAGCCGAAGGCAGAGGCTTTAACCCACTGAGCCACCCAGGCGCCTTTTCATAAACTCTTACTCTGCCTCAAATTTGTACTGTGCAGTTAAGACTCTAATTCTGTAGTGTTTGGTTGCTGCTTGCTTCAGACAGTCATACTCCCCTTCTGCCCCCAGTTCCCTCCCCATCTAACTAAGTTGTTAATAGTTATTCATTCAGAAGACAAGACTCATGCTTGATATGTCTTTGTAACTTACAAATGTCATGCGCGTAAAGCCACTCAGATTAGGCCTTTTTACCATGACACAGACTATGACATATGCTACCATTTATCTTGTACATCGTCTGTTCCAAGTCCCATGGATGTACTTTGCATATTATTTCTCATCCTGCATAGATCTTGCAAGGGAACTGATATTCTTATCTAATTTCTCAGTGGAATCTGACCCTCGGAGGAAGTAAGTAACTTGCCTATAGTTCGTAAGCATCAAATCTGGATTTGAACCCAGGATTTGAATCCATATTCTTTCTACTACTGTATATCAACTCACCTCATTCTCAGATTTCACATAGAATCCAAATAAGCATATTCAAGCAGCATTACTTAGCTTTCATCTAGATTTGTAATTCGGACTACTAACATAGATTACTAACATGTATTTCGAGTCCTAGCTGATGACTTCCAGTGCTAGCTCTGCTCTTTGGAGAATTAGGTGACCAACTTTCTGAGCAAAAGTACTTGTCTCTTTAGGGCCACGGGAGACTTATGAGAGAGACCAGGAGTGTCAAGATATTATCAGTGAACAGCCTGGTTTTGAAACCCAGGACTTACCGAGCCCAAGAATGACAGGGCTGAGTAGTGATGTATAGCCTATAACTTGTCCCTTCATTTCCTTCTCTGCATTTCATCACTCCCACATTTTTAAAACAACACTTCCTCTTTGATATAATAATGGGCAAGGACTCTGAGTTTTCAAGTGACAAGTGAGTGCCAGGAATATTTTATTTGTCTTGGAAAGATATAAATTCCTAGGTCTATACAGATTCCAGTGGCTTTCAGGGAGACAGAGCATGCTGGTCTCCTTAAGAAAGGGCACCAATGGGAGTGATCTCTGGTGACGCAATGCTGTTATTTTGGTACCATTCTGGAGAAGGGAAGAGGTGGGGTTTCTCTGGAGCCAGATGAACTCACAATTAGTTCTCACCCAGGCTGCTTAAGCAATTATGATGAAACCAAATTACATTACATTATTTCTTCTACTACTGATAAAAGCCTCAACCTGTTCCTTCTGCCCCATAGGGCACTTGGCTGGCCATTATTCCTAACACTATAGACGGCTATTCTTCGCTTCTGTTTCCAGGCTACAACCAGCACAGTGTAAAATAAGAAGTGTGGGGGAAATAATGTACACCTCTCGATCTCACTACTTCAGAGGCACCTAGCAACCCGGTCTCTAGGCAGGCAGCATGAATCTCCCTGGTAGTTTACTGCCCACTCACAGCAGAGGCGGCCCGCTCTCTGCAAATAGCCGACATCTTTGCCGGTGCCAGCTTGGTGGTGGTGGGGTGGTGTCATTTGGTATCCTCAGGGACGTTTGGTTCTTGTTCTGGGAAGACTAGGGCAAAGCAATGACAATTTCCCCAAAGCTGTTTGTGGAATCAGAAATTAGGTCAAGCAGTTCTGTACTTGGGGTTGCATAGTCTAAAATCGAAAGGGATCATTTTCAATCTTTGTTTTTTTGGTCTTTGACACATTTCTGTCATAAACTTTCCAAAACATTCATCACACTCTTTCTAAAGGATGAAAGGAATGTTTCCCAGGTGTAGCTATGCAATGAGCAATCTCCTGACCCATCTGTCCATCTGTCAACCCACCCAAAAATGCTACCACATCAGCCGTGCTATAATTTTTACCACATCCATTTCCTGCTTCCAAAAGGTTGATTGGCCTGAAGAGAGTCCTGCACCGGTTTACCAACCAGCCACATGAACTTTCAACTTCAGGCTCATGGATCACAGGACCTCAGCTAGGGATGCATTCGGTGCTTCTGATCAGCTTTCTGTACCTCAGAGGAACCGTTAAAGTGTTTCTTTACTGTGCTCGCTTCGGCAGCACATATACTAAAAAAAAAAAAAAAAAGTGTTTCTTTACTACTTGTGTTTCCTCTGAACTTTAACCCTCCCCCAGAGTAGAAGCCTTGGAGAATGAAAGTCACATCTCTCGTGGAGGGAAACCAATCTTTTCCTGCGGTGACTGATTAAATAAAGGAAGGACTCAGGCTCGTGTGCATGCAGGGATTGATCTGGGAAACTGAGTGCTGCTGGATAGAGGGCTGATCACAACATAATCAGGAAGGCAATAGGTTTAACCTCCGAGTCATTCCCTCACTCACTCACCAAACAGTTATTGACTTCCTATCATGTGCCAGGCCCTCTACTACGAGCAAGGGAGAAAAATACAAATAAAAAAATCTTACTGGGGCACATGGGTGGCTCAGTCTTTAAGCCGTCTGCCTTTGGCTCAGGTCATGATCCCAGCGTCCTGGGATGGAGCCCCGCATCGGGCTCCCTGCTCTGCGGGAAGCCTGCTTCTCCTTCTCTCACTCCTCCTGCTTGTGTTCCCTCTCTCGCTGTGTCTTTCTCTGTCAGATAAATAAATAAAATCTTTAAAAAAAATCTTATTGACAAGCTCATAGTCTGGGGGATGTTTTACTGAAAACAACATAAGAACAGTGTCAGATTCATTGTAATACAAGTACTTTTAAAGTGTTTTGGGAGCTCAGATGGGGATGGGAGGACTCTTCAGGGAGGTGGGAGGGGAGAGGGAGTGAGACTTATATATCATTTTTAATAATAATTGTGTTATACAACTGGTTCACAACATTCCTGAAAATTTAACAGTTGTCTCTTGTAAGCTGATGTGAACCTGCTCCAGCACACTTCAGGATGAAGTTGAAATTGAGAAGTGCAGATATGTCTTAGAGCAACACTTTGGACCTAGGTTTGGACTCTCTTTGTGAGGCAGGATAATGTGAAATATTAGCTAGTGTTTTTGTTTCTCTTGTTTTATGTGTTTTTATTTTCTCCTACCAGAGAAGGTGATTAACTTTTATCTTTTCTTGTTTCAGAGCCTCTTTAAAATTTTTTGGTTTGTTTTTAAGATTTTAATTATTTATTTGAGGGAGAGAGAGAGCATGAGCAGGGGCAGGGGTTGGGGGGCAGCTCAATCCCAGGACCCTGAAATCATGACCTGAGATCAAGGCAGACGCTTAAACAACTGAGCCACCCAGGTTGCCCTGTTTCAGAGGCTTTTATATTGCTGGGAAAAAGCTCTTTCTCTAAAGAAGTAGACTTGACATTACCTACTTTCAGAGGACCATCTAGATACAGTCAAGGGGAAGGTCAGTAATGAGCATTGTAGACTAAGACTAGAGGGCCCATTCTTGAATGCAGTGTGTGAGATCCTTGTAAATTTCAAAAGCTTCTTGGCTGAAAGAATGAGCTTGATAAAAAGACTGAAATTGACTTTCTCACCAACTAAGTAGAAGAGAGCTCAGCATAATTTGACTATTTTAAAGAAGTTAAGAGAAATGATGTTTCTTACACTCCAATGTTGTGGAATGAAACTGATGTCCATTCCAACTGTAGGTCATATGTGTTTTTTTTAATAAAAAATATGACCTGATTCTATTTAAATTTTAGAAGGATAATTGTCATCTATATAGAGGAGAAATTGGAAGGAATATTTCTCATTGAAAAATGAGACTAGTTAGTTGTGAATATTTACCATGATAAGGAGAATAATCAGGGTAGTCTGTGGGAGTAAAGAGGAGAGGCTCCACAATATTTCAGAACATAAATCACAAAAGGTGGAATACAAGTTATATGATTTAAAATGTGAGTTATTATGGCTTAGAGGCAAATGCAACCCCATGCCTATGTGTTGGTTACCCCTGCCTTCTGCATGCCTGGCACAGTGCCTCATACTTAGCAAGTGCTTAGTAAATACATGTTGAATGAATGAAAGAGTGAATACATCCAATGCACAAACAAATATGCATGTTTTTGCTACACTAAAAATGACTGGGTCAAGAGAATGTCAAGACAAGCCATAGACTAGAGGAAAATCTTTACAAAAGATATGTCTGAAGAAAGGCTGTTATCTGAAATATACAAAGAACTTTTGAAACTCAGCAGTAAGAACACGAAAAACCTGATTTAAAAAGACCTGAGAGACATCTCACCAAAGGAGATACACAGTTAGCAAATAAGCATGTGAAAAGATGCTCTACTTCATGTATCATTAGGGAAATGTAAATTAAAATACTAATGAGCTACAACTATACATGTATTAGAATGGCCAAAATCCAGAACACTGACAACAAACAAATGTTGGCAAGAGTATAGAGCAACAGGAACCTTTCACTCATTGCTGTTGGGAATGCAAAATGGTATAGCCATTTTGGAAGACAGTTTGGTGGTTTCTTATAAAACTAATCATACCCTTACCATATGATTCAGCAATTACACTCCATAGTATTTACCCAAAGGAGTCGAAAATTTATGTCTATTCAAAAACCTGCACATGAATGTTTATAGCAGCTTTCTTCTTAATTACCCAAATTTGGAAGCAACCAAAATGTCCTTTCATACTACTTCCTTTCAATGGATAAATAAACTGTGGTCCATCCAGCCAGTGGAATATTATTCAGCAGTAAAATGGAGTGAGTCATCAAGCTATGAAGAGACAGGGAAGAACCTTAAATATATAGTAGTAAAGGAAAGAAGCCAATCTGAGAAGGCTACATACTGTGTAATTCCTAATATATGACATTTTGGAAAAGGCAAAACTATCGAGACAAAAGAAGATCAGTGGTTGCCAGGGGGTAAGGGAAAGGAAGGATGAAGAGGCAGAACACAGAGGATTTTTAGGTGATTGAAACTACTCTGTATGGGCGCCTGGGTGGCTCAGTGGGTTAAAGCCTCTGCTTTCGGCTCAGGTCATGATCTCAGGGTCCTGGGATCGAGGCCCGCATTGGGCTCTCTGCTCAGCAGGGAGCCTGCTTCCTCCTCTCCCTGTCTCTCTGCCTACCTCTCTGCCTACTTGTAATCTCTCTCTCTGTGTCAAATAAATAAAAAAAAACTTTAAAAAAAAAAAAAAAAAAAAAAAAAAGAAACTACTCTGTATGATACTGAAATGGTGGATATATGTTATTATACATTTGTCAAAATCCATAGAATATACGACACCCAGTTAAGCATCTGACTCATGATCTGAGCCCAGGTCATAATCTAGGGGTTGTGAGTTCAAGGCCAGAAGTTGGGCTCTGTGCTAGGTGGGGAGCCACTTAAAAAATATTATAAATATACAACACCAGGAGTGAACCCTGATGTATACTATGGACTTAGGTAAAAATGATGTGTCAATGTAGGTTCACCAGTTGTAACAAATGGGCCAATCTGACGGGGGAGGTTGATAGTGGAGGAGGCTGTGTGTGTATGCGAGAGGGTTATGGGAAATCTGAGTACCTTCCACTCACTTATGCTGTGATCCTAAAACTGTTCTAAAAAATGAAGTCTATTTAGAAGGGGAAAGAAATCTGGGAGCTAGCACGAAGATTCATTACTTAGTACCTGAATGATGGTTATGAAAACGAGCATTCCTACATTGCCTGGATATTCTGACCAGTAGACTACACTTGCATAAAGATCAATGAGCCCATCAATAAAGACAAATAACAGTGTGGCAGGAGGAAATTCAGATAAACAGGATTCTTATGAGGTGTGTGTTGTAGGAGTATCAGAATTTGAATCAACTTAACCCAGTTTTCTCTTCCATGAATGTCAGGTGATTTTGAACTTTATAAGAACTCTGCAGTAGTTACAGGGAGTGTCAGCTCTGGGTTTCCAACCCACCACCTTTTACCAGGCTGTTGTAGCAAAAGCACATTTCAGACCACGTTATTCTAAACCAACAAATATTTGCTGGCAAGCAGACACAAACCAATCATACAGCCTGTATATGCTTGGAATATTATCAGTCTCAACACTTGACCCAGTCTCTTCATGAAAGGCTGTCTCCAAGAAGACAGGCATGTTCTGCTGGAGGAAGGGTCAGGCCTTTTGGTCAGAACCGATGATAGGATCATTCACTGATGGGAGAGGTGCAGCACCATGTGCATCTCTGGTATGAACTGTCCCCCTGGTAGGAACTACTGACCTGGATAGATACTTGTATATACCTTGTTCCCACAAAGATGGAGATGCCCAACTCCTAACATTCACATAACTTAAATTCCACTCATTTTTCCAATTAGAAATTCTTTCTAACACACTCAATAATAAAACTTCTGAAGTTGATTTTTATTTAAAGATTTTATGTATTTATTTGAGAGAGAGAGCACGAACAGGGGGAGAGCAAGAGGAAAAAGCAGACCCCCACTGAATGGGGAGCCCAACACGAGTCCAGAACCTCGACATCATGAAATCATGACCTAAGCCAAAGGCAGACCTTTAACCAGCTGAACCACCCAGGCACCCCTGAAGTTGATTTTGACAAAAATACCTTTGAATGCCACCCAGCCAGTTCTTAGGCTGTTAATTCTATTTGGCCACATCATTAGCTAATTGATCCCTAAGGTGTAGATAGATTAGAATTAAGTTTCTCACAGAGTTCCTAATGTTTGTATACCACAGTATTGTAAAGCAAATTTCAACAAACAATAAAACCAGAAGAAATATCAGGAAAAAGATCTTTTAAAAGCTCCAACATCATACTTCTACTTTGCTCTGTACTGGTAACTACGAGATCTAATTGTATGTGTCTTCAATCATTATGCTGGAGAGAGTGAGTGTATACGGGCTTTATAACAAACAAAAACGGTTTAAAGCAATTTACTGCCTTGGTTGGTGTAGCATCATGGCTCCTTTATGAGATTCCCCATTAACAAAGGCCTTTATGTAAGTCTTTATTTGATGGATTTTTCTTTCTTTCTTCTTCTTCTTTTGTTTTTTTTTCTTGTAACACGAAGAGCCACAAGTACTATGGCTGAGCAGAAAAATATCCCAGAGAGAGGTTGTCATAGGAACTGTGCCAGAAGAGCAGCTACTCAATAGAATGTACCATCCAAAGAAGAGAGGAAGGAACTGATCTTGAAACATCTCTTACCATCCATTTTAGGGAACAAATCTTTCATGAATCTCCTCAAGGAAATTGTCTGCGGTGACAGCAGGGGTAGGTGATATATTAGGAAGCTATAGAGCTAATGATATATATACCTCATAGAATTTTTATAGAAGATTAAAATAGATAAAATATATTAAATACCTACTCTATAAAGTCTCTGAAATATATTAATAATAAATAACAATAATCTTTACTATCTCATGTAACCCTCACTAGAGTTCTCTGAAAAAGGCACAAACATTATTCAAATTTACAGATGAAAAAATGAAGCACAGAGAAGTTGAATGTTCAAGGTCACATGGTAAGTAGTAGAGCTGGAACTCAAATGCAAGGTTGTCTGACTCAAGGGCTCTTGCCCTTAACTTCTCTGTTGGGCTAAACTAGTAGGCAATCAATAACTGGTAATGATTATAAAAATGCATCTTTGGTGGTGAAATAGCAGTGGGAATTTAAATCGCCATGAGATACATACGGCAGAATGTCACAGCATTTCTTTGTTTTGTTTTTCCCTTGAGGTTATTTTTCTTAAACCATTCAGAAATGTGGTCCCATAGAAAGACAATCATTTTGTCCCATTCTCCCCTCCTTACTCCCCAGTGCAGAGCTTCAAGTTGCCCCCACCAATTGATGGTCTTCTAGAGAACTCTAAAAAAACTAAGAACCTTCTCTCTTTCTTCCTCCGTCTCTTCCTTCTCCCTCTCTCCCTTCCTCTCTCTCCCTCTCTTCTTCCTGCCTTCCTCCCCCTTCCCGAAGGAGGAATTCATAGCTGGAACTTCCTTACTATACTTTCCCCAAAGTTTTGAGACCCTATGTTATGGGGTAAATTTTGTCCTCTCCAAAGTTCATATGTTGAAGTCTGTTAAAGAGAAAATTATCCATCCATTATTCATTCAAATCACTCATTAAATTAAGTTAAAGAAACACTAATGGAGAATTGATTTAGGGGACTATCAAAATAGGTATAGGGACCAGGACAATGTGTGTGGGGAAGAGCGTATAGTAGGGGAGAGAGATTGGGCTCAAATTCAAATGCAAAGAAAAATGGAAATTTGTAACCACAAAGCAGGGTTGGGGATCAGTGGACAGACAATTACTAAGAGGAAATATTATAGGTAAGGGAGGATTCTGTCTAAACAAACCTGACAGGATTTCTGCTGAAATTAAGCGAGGGTGATTAGATATCATCTGAGGGAAGGTGGATCACAAGGAACCCGATCAGATATTGAGGGTGATCAGATATCAAAGATGGGAGTTTCTTGTTAAACCGACTTAGCAGGATTCTTGCTAGAAACAGTCTACAAGGAAGTCCACATGGGAGCCCAAGTTCAGGCCTAGTGAAAAAGGGAGCTCAGAAGAGCCTGATGAAAGTTCGGTCAAGGTGAGAATCTTTGTCAAATCCTAACCCCCCCCCCCCAGTATCTAAGAATGTGACAGTAATTAGAAATAGGAACCTTAAAGAGATGATTAAGGTAAAATGAGGTCATTTGTGGTGTCCTTATAAGAAGAGGTTAAAAGACAGACACACACATGGAGGGAGGACCAGGAGAAGTCATCAGAGGAAGACAGGCATCTAAAACCAAGGAGAAAAGCTTTTATTTATTTTTTTAAAGATTTTATTTATTTATTTATTTGTCAGAGAGAGAGAGAACACAAGCTGGCAGAGGCAGAGGGATAAGCAGGCTCCCTGCCAAGAAAGGAGCCCGATGTGGGACTCGATCCCAGGACCCTACTAGGATCATGACCCGAGCCGAAGGCCACCCAGGCGTCCCAGAGAAAAGCCTTTAGAAGAAACCAACCCCACCAACACCTTGATCTTAGACTTCCAGCCTCCAGAACTAGGAGGAAATAACTTGCTATTGTTTAAGCCATTCTGTTAGTGGTACTTTGTTATGGCAGCCCTAGCAAACTAAAGCACCTTACAGTGATCTGAGCATCTTGAACTTTATTCAAACCTATGTCACCTCTTCCTCTTGGCATCTCTAGTCTTGGCATTCTGTGGCTATGTCTGTTTCATTGTAGTTAAGCACTGGGTGTGGAATGCGAACCTCTGTAAAATGGCACAGGTTTCCTCTGGAAAGGGCACTGTGAAGACTAAATCCAGGAAAATTAACCAAGGTACGTGGTGCTTTCTTTTGTGTTCTTATGCCTGCCTCCCACTTACCCAGAGTGGATCTTTCTCAGCATAAACACCACAATTTATTCATCTCTAGATGCAAGTTCTTACAGGACTGCACCGCCATTAGCTTTTTATATGTTTCTTTTCCACCTTCACCCCACCCCCAGTTAATTTCTGAATTCACAAACACTGGGATTGTGCCTATGAATTATTCACTTCTGTACTCCCTACAATTCCTGGTTCAAAGAAGGCACTAATTTATGTTTGGATTTTTGAATGGAGAATACACACACACACACACACACACACACACAAACACACACACAGAGTATATATTATAATATATATGTAAATATATATATATAATCTTTCTTCTTTATCTCTGATGAGGGGATTTTTGTAATAGAGACTCAAATGAAATTTAAAGCACATTAAACATGTGATGCTGTAAAAGTTAATGTCATAAGAAAAAGGGTTTATTTTATAAGATTTAATTTAATTTATTTATTTTTAAAGATTTTATTTATTTGAGAGAGGGTGAGAGAGAGAGGGAGAGGGAGAAACAAGCTCCCTGCTGATCAAGGAGTAAAAGGCAGATGCTTAATTGGCTGAGTGACCCAGGTGCCCATTAAGATTTTATTTTTAAGTAATCTCTACACCCAACGTGGGGCTCAAATCCACAACCCTGAGATCAAGACTCACATGCTCCACTAACTGAGCCAGCCAGGCACCCCAGCGTCTATTTTTATCGTAAATGCTTCAATCTGAAGACTCTGAAATGCCTAAGCCTCTTCTTAAAAGGGAGACTGATGGAGATGGAGTTGTCTAGGAAAAATGGTCATCATGACCTGAAAGAATCGTACTGCCTACTTTACTCCCAAGATATAGCCAGCACTCCATGGGGGGGGGGTTAGGCATCACTGGGGAAGAAGTGGAGAGAGAAAGGAGATTGCAGAGGAAAGGGATTCCCAGGCTCCCAGTCAAGAAAAACTCTGTAAAAACTGTCAGGCAGCTCATTGGAAAATAAATATTTCACCTGCGAACATCCTTTGGCCTTCTTGTGTGTCTGGACCAGTTACTAGTAGGAGTCTCTTTGGTAATGAACTGTGCCTCCTTCTTGGACTTTTGGCAGAAGAAAGGGAGGATATATTTGATTATGGACTGCATCCATCTGATCATGTTGAACCATGGAAACAGTGCACCTGCTCCTCAGTCCTGACCAACGGGAGATGCTTGCTATATTGGTGGTGGTGGTGGGGTGTCTAGTTAGAAACAAGATACAGTCTTCCATAATACAGCCCTTCACCTGGCTTTTCCAGAGACGTGATCCAAGGAAGGCCAACTTCTCCTGAAAGTGTTAAAAAGCTGGGTCATGAACATCCGTTATTTTTAGACAACAGTAGGTGATGGACAAAAGAAGACAGGTAACTCACAACATGTGTTTCTGCACTACGTGGATCACAGTCCTTCAGGAGTTCACTGGTGATAAGATAGTTGACACACTACTACGGATCTGTTTCGGGAACACCAAAGAAACAGAATCAATCATTTGTGAAGAAGCAGAACAAAACTCTATTAGACTTTGTATATCATCAAAAAAGAGCACAAAGGGAAGGTCAAATCTGCCCTCCAAGTTCCTAATTATAATTCAAGAGAGTCAGGAGGGAAAGGGAATGGAGAAAAAGTAATAATTAATTAATTAATTAATTAATTAATTAAAAAGGTTGCTTGGAGTTTGGGAACACTGAATAGAGACTAGGGATATTTCTGTCTTTGATGTCAGACATCCACATAGTCACTCCGCCCACCCATAAAGTCACAATTTTGTGGGATTGAATGACGCCTAGAAAAATATAAATGCCATCAATTGTTTGGTCTCTTCTGGGTAGTCTGAAGCCTGTTTGTTTATGGGTAGGGAAGTTAACACCTCAAAAAGCACTAAACCCCTACAACATGACATTGAACGATTCACAGCAAACAATCACAATGCAGGTCAGATGGTGCATTTCTGATGTAAAAAAGAAAAAAAAAGGATTATTTGAAAGTGTGTATCCAGAAAACATAAGACATTTGTATTATTTGTCATCCACTGAAATATAAATAGCATTGGGATACGGTTATTTTAAGTTACAGTTTGAAAAACCCAAACCAGTGATTTCTGAAAACAAACCCAAAAAAGTGCTAATTTAAACGGTTTTGAAAATTGGCACAAAGGAGAAAAAAGGCCTTTCATGCGATTTATAAGGAAAATCTGTTGAAGAAAATTAGCTCCTCCAGGAATAGGATTGATAATGTGACATTTACTCACTTTGATCTAAATTTAATATCTATCCATGTTTTCAACGTTCCAGTGCCCTTCTGGTTACTATAGTGATCATACCTTGCAACTCAACATTTAATTCCTCTGTTTAACAGACAACAATCATGGCTACCAGGGAGGGCATAGGTAAAAATCTGCTTTATTAAATACTATCTGGGGACTCCTGGGCGGCTCAATCGGTTCAGTGGCTGCCTTCGGCTCAGGTCATGATCTCGGGTCATGATCTCAGGGTCCTGGGATTGAGCCCCGCATCAGGCTCCCTGCTCAGCAGGAGTCTGCTTCTCCCTCTCCCTCTGCCTGTTGCTCCCCCTGCCTGTACTCTCTCTTTCTCTCTCCCTGTGTCAAATAAATGAATAAAATCTTAAAAAAATAAAATAAAAAATACTATCTGGAGTTTCCGAATTGAAAAGCATCTCTCTCTTCCCTGCTCTCTCCCCCTCTTTTCAGCATGTTTTAGGCTTGCTATAGCTAGTGAGGAGACTGAGATAACCCCAAATGCAAGTTGTGCAAGAGTCAAGAAGCATGTGTAGGCACTATTTGTGAGTGTAAGGACCTTGACTTGATGGCCTAGCATTGCTGGGAAACAAAAAATAAGGGTTCTAAAATAAGTACTTTTGGGGGGCACCTAGGTGGCTCAGTGGGTTGAGCATCTGACTCTCAACTTAGCCTCAGGTTATGATCTCAGAGTGGTGGGGCAGCATCAGGCTCCCTGCTCAGTGGGGAGTCTGCTTCTCCCTTTCCCTCTGCCCCTCCCCTGCCTCGCAAGTACACTCTCTCTGTCTCTCAAATAAATAAATACATATCTTTAAAATAAGTACTTTCCAGCTGGAGCTGACCTAGAAAGTCACTCCTGATGTTTGATGAAGCTGTGGACAAAAAAATAACCCTCAGTAGTTACTTCTGTCTAGTAATGTACCATATTCAATGTTTACTCTTCTTCTAATATGGACAGATCCATGATGTGGGGAGATTTTTTTTTCCACAAAAGCAACTTGCATTTGAAACTTCCAGATAAATGCAGAAGAATCTCCTGACCACTGAAAAGAACAAACAGTAAGTACTTCATTATATTGTGCTCCATACTCTTAAAACATCTTGTCAAAAGTCCTATTTCAGCTCTCCAATAAAAAGAGTGTCCAAAGATTCATACCTACTGAGTAGCACCAAGATTTTCCAACATTCACATTTCTAGGTATTGGCCCTGTGATGCAGTCTTAATGTGTTAGAGATAGCTGGCAAGTCAACCGAAATGCAGGGTTCAGAAACAAGGACTTACAATTTTTTTTTAAACTAATCTCTACCCCCAACTTGGGGCTTGAATTCATGACTCCAAGATCAAGAGTTGCATGCACTACAGACTGAGCCAGCCAGGCGCCCCAAGAACACACACTTTTATTTATTTGTTTGTTTGTTTTTGTTTTAAAGATTTTGTTTATTTATTTGAGAGGGAGAGAGAGAGCTTGACCAGGGTGAGGGGCAGAGGGAGAAGCAGACTCCTTGCTGAGCAGGGAGCCTGATGTGGGGCTCAGTCCTAGGACTCTGGGATCACGACCTGAGCCAAAGGCAGATGCTTAACTGACTGAGACACCCAGATGCCCAAAACCCCACTTTTAAATCTAGCTTTTCCCTTGCCACACAGAAAGCAAAGGCAAACATAAACAAAAATTTGATAGAACAGACCAAAAATATACTGGCAAAGAGGAGTGATAAAAAGAGAAGGGAACATTAAGGAATCAGTGTTGAAATATGTTTGGAAACCTAATAGTAATACTGATGGTAACAGTTACAAATCTCCCCTTATATGCCCAGCCCTAAGACAGGTACCTTAACTTTCATCCTTGTGTTTAATTCTCATTCTCAAGCTATAGGAGACTGTCATTATTAACACCTCCATTTTACAGATGAGGAAGTAAAGCTGAGAGCATTAAAGTAACTTGCTCAAGGTTTCCAGTTACGCTGGTAAGTGGTAGGACTTGTACATAATTGAAAAAGTAACAACAAAAAAAAGCCCAGGCAGTCCAGAGGAGACATTATGGATAGTTGGTCTCACCAGTACCAAAATATAACATAGGGGATCCTTGGAGCTTGCGCTGTAGCCCAAATCAATGAATTCATAGTCAAGAGTCCAGAACAGGTACCCAGATCTCCCCATGAAAGGAGAGAACCAGAAATTGGGATGTAGATTTGAGTTTCATAAAGCCTTTTTATTTTTCTATATATGGAAATCTTCATGTACACATTAATAAAGATATTTACACTTATGTATATAGCCACGTCCTCCAATTGGGAAGTGGAGTAGGTAGAAATTTTTTAGAATACCTGATATGCCAGAACATGATAGTTGTAGACTTATGTTTTTTTCTCCTATGAAGTACTCTGTGGACTAAATGGGTAATAGGTTTATTTCTGTTAATGGGAATTCAGGGTAGGTGTCAAACAGAGATAATCATATTTCATTACAGCACGGTGTAATTTTAGTAGTTCATTCTGTAAGCGTGTACTATTGATAATCGTTACATAGGAATCAATCACAGGTGAAATGTAAGATAGAGGGGTCTCTTGTAAAGTGACTTACATACAATTTAATGGGTTCGTGCTAAACTTCTAAATAATCGGTAGAAAAGAATAGTAACTGCAATGTACCACAAGAGGGCGCACTGGTACTTTAAATTCAATAACTTGGCAGGGCTCCTTAGTATAAAGACAAGCTGCAGATTTCAGGTACAAGCCAGTTACTCTTGTACAGTCGTGAAATATCAAATCCCCAAGATTTTAAAGTAACTTCTGTGGGATTTGAAAACAGTGATGAGGTTTTTACGGCACATTGTTTTTTATTTTCAGAGAAAGAAATGAGACTGTTTTCCCCCTAAAAACGTATTTTCCTGGGTTAATATTTTACCAGTTATCAAGACAGCTTGGAGAAACTGGAAAGAAAAGTTGTCTCTTTTTCTTATCAGCAATACAAGTTACAAATTGCTGAAACTTGGGTTCATTTTAGTAGATGGAGGAAAGGTTAATTGAGGATAATTATGACTAATAGAGATTCACATAATCTTCTCCATACCCGTTACCCTCACACAAGTAGCAAGGTAATTCATTATGTATTAAAGAGTGGCTTTTATTGACAAGACTGTCTGTCATTGTTAGAGCCTAATAGTGCCTCTTTAATCACCAGTGAAATCCAAACATGGGATTGAAAAAAGAACATGAATGTGTATCCTGCATTTATGGGTTAAAAATAAAGAAAAACAAACAAACGGCAAAATTCTCATAGCATATGTGGTTTGAGGTGACCCTGGGAGTATAGGTGATGTATCTCTGTCAGAGGAAAATTTATAAATCTTTTCACTGGAAATGTTCCTTTAGTCCAGGGATTGGCAAACTTTTTCTGTAAATGGCCAGATAACAAATACTTCTGGCTTTGCAGGCTTATGGTCTCTGTCTACTTGGAGCTACTCACTTTTGCTACTGAGCTGTGAAAGCAGCCATACACAGGCAAATGAATGGGGCTGGTTGTGTTCCAATAAAAGGTTATTTACAAAAAACAGGTGCCAGGCTAGATTTGGCCCCAGGATCATAATTTGCTGAACTTTGCTTAAGTCTAGCTGTGGATCCCTGAACAGAAAAGGGGTGAGGGAGTAGAAGAAACAGCTTTGGAGACCCGGACATGGGGGAAAAAAATAACCTCTAACTGGGGAGTATAAGGATATAAAAAGCTTCACCTCAGGTCTGAAGAGATGCTCAACAGAGTCCTTAGCAAGAAGCCAAAATAACAGCTGTCTTAGGAAGAAGTGTATTTTAGGAAATTGGTTGAGGGCGCCTGGGTGGCTCAATGGGTTAAGCCTATGCCTTCGGCTCAGGTCAAGTCCCACATCGGGCTCTTTGCCCGGCAAGGAACCTGCTTCCCTCTCTCTCTGCCTGCCTCTCTACCTACTTGTGATCTCTCTCTCTCTCTCTCTCTCTCTCTCTGTCAAATAAATAAATAAAATCTTTAAAGAAAAGAAAAGAAAATTGGTTGAAACATGTGCACAGGCCTACATCTAAAATAAGTAAAGCCCCAAAGGTGCAGTAAATCAAAATATCTGAGAGATGGGGAGTTTGCCCTGAGCGTCAGTAGCCCTGGCATGGTGAGCCACCAGGAAGTGAGGAAAGTCTGCAACCCTGCAGGAAACTACGGAGTTTTGCAGCAAGGCGATTGTAGATGATAAATTAGCCCCAAGAATGGACTTTCTGAACATAAGGAAGCACCCTTAAGTCCCAACTCAAGAACATTTTCTAAAGGACTGCTGGAAATTTAAATATGTTGAAAATAAATTCCATGGTTCATAGAAAGAGCAGATACATTTCCTAAGAGTGACAGGTGCATTATACTTTGATTCGGCAGATGAGCTAAGATTTCCATGAAATCAATTAATTAATTGCTGGGGGAAAAAAGCTTAGGAGACTTATATTCTGCCATGGTTCCCAAGTCTGGCAGCAGAAAAATGTCAAGGAGATTTCTTAAAAAACACAGTTTCTTGGGTCTTATTCCATACTTTTTGGATTAGATTTCCCAGAGCCTGTGGCCCGGGCATTTACACAGTGCTGCCCAGGTGGGTCCTGAGAAAGGCCAGGCTAGCATAAACCCTTGGGATGGCATTTGGAAGCCACTGGGACAAAGGACAAGCCCTGCGTTTGAAATTTGGCCATACTAGGTTCAGGTTCAGGCTCTGCCTTATATTAGTCATTTGACCTTGAGCTAGTGATGTAACATTTCCAAGCTTCAATCACAATACCTGTAACGTGGAGCCAATGTTTACCCATGGGAAGGGTTGAAAATCTGATGTGGCTGTCTGGCTTGGAGTATAGACACCTTTGGCTCTTTTACATCCTCTCCCTGTTCTTCTTGGGGATAATACAGCTGGGTTTGCTCCACTCCCCAGTACACATTTCTAAGGCATTTTTAAGAAGATATGTAAGATAGGTAAGTTTAGTTTTGTTCCATTGAAGTATTTCTTCTTGAATTTCCTGAGAACCCTGGGTTCAGGTCATGCCATCCCTACTCTGAAAAACAACTGGGGAGGAAGAAGACAAAGAAGGGGGATGTCGAGGCCTCAAACGTCCCATCAAGTCCTAGCTTGTGCTGACTTTCTTTGCAACTTGGTTTGAGGCAGCTCCAAACCATTGTTGGTAACTTGGCCTCGGATTCCAAATTCCTGTTGTAGCTGAGCTTTGTTCTTACACGCAGGTGTAGGAGGTTTTTTCTTGTCAGAGAAGTTCAGGCCGCAGGGAATTAGGCCACACCTGCTGCTCCTTTATTTTCTCTCTTTAGTTTGTCTGAACGAAGAACATCCCTCCCTTTGAATCTGGAGTGTGGAAAAATCACGGGGCAGCCTACCAATTGCTACTTGGCGGCAGACTTGATAGCAAGGAGGTGGTTGGCAACTCTCTTCCTCTGGCCAGGAGTATGCTTCTTATTTGTAAGCAATTATTCATCTACTCTTTGGGAAGAGGGGTTCTTCCTACTTCCTGAACACAGGAGACTGAAACAAACTCATCAAAGAGGAAAATAGGTTTGCAGTGCGTGTTGTTAAATTTCTCTCCACGGTAGGAAAGTAATTGGGGGACATAAGAGAAGTGGAGTCTGGTAATCATTTCCTTATTTTGTTGAAAGAAGAAAGCCAAGAAAAATAAAATTCTGGTTAAAGAAAGACTTGCTTTTGTGTACAGGTTTGCAGTGACCTTTCCAGTGGTTACGGCTGGCAAGTCAGAAAGGCAAATTTACATTTCAGGAGTTGGTGGGCTCAGCATTTGAATCAAGTTTTTTGTAAGTAAAACCTGAGGGTTTAGTTGTGGTCTAATTTGGAGTTGGGCATTAGCCAAATTAGGAGTGAGGAATTCATCAGCAGGTTTATTGCTTCATTTTACTATCAGTTCTACGTAGCACCTTCAGGCAGAGTCAAGGAGGCGGCTGTAGTCTTTCAGGGAATCGGGGTAGGACAATTGGACAGCATTTGAACATTACAGGGGTTTTTTGTTTTGTTTTGGGACAATAGCTCTAGAGATTGAATTGACACTTGTAAGATCCAAAAGTAAATCTACCCTAAAACTAAGCACACCTCTCAGTATCTCAAGAGAAATATTCTCCTGGATATTCAAGAGAGTGTTCAATTAGTTCAAATTAGAAGTAAAATTGTTAAATAAAGCTGAAGTACTCATGTGGAAAAAAAAAAGGGGGAGACAAAAAGATGAGTGGCCTGCCATTTTGTTTTGTTTTGTTTTGTTTTTAGGTTAGCAATGTTGAATGCAAAAGAAGTCTCATCTTTAAGATAAACTATTAATACTTTTAATTTTTCTAAAATAACATTTGAAGGGATAACTGTGGGGTGAGAATAATGGTATTACTTCTGGTGCTTGAAATGATTGCTTTGTACATTTCCAGGCACTTTTGATATTTGTGATGGAGAAAATTAGCTCCGGCCAGGAGAAAGGCTTTCAGCACTGTGGTACTTTGTTACAGTGTTTTTTACAAATGGGCTGCGACATACTGAGATATCACTTGATGATGGTGCTTCCTCACACAATGAAAACTTGGAGTAAAATTAAAAAATAACTAACAAATTATATATATAAATTATAAATTATTCAAAAAATATAAATTATTTCAGCTAAAACATCACTTTATAAAACTAGAAACCTTGGCATTATCTTTTCTTTTGTTCTTTCTGCCCCTAATCTGTGCCCAAGGTCCTACTCCCTTCCTCTGTGTTTTCTTGGCCACTGCTTTGTAAAATTCTTCAATATCTTTCCCTCTAAACTACGAGAGAAGCTTTCTAAATGTGTTCCTGCATTTCCCTCTATTTTTTGGTAATCCATTCTCCTGAAACTTTGGTCCAATTATGTCATCCTTCTGCTAAAAACCTTTGACATGACTCTGATGCTCCTGGCGAAGACAAATGTCCCTGGGGTTCTCTTTGCTTTGGGGTAAAACCTTCACTAACAGTCCAGTCCCACAGAGAGAGGAGTGTCAGGGCTCGGCCGATTGTCAGGCCCCAGCCAAGTAACTTGGAGTTCTTCCAGAAGCTACAGGTCTAGCAGAAAACTGGTTGCTGATGAGGACACTGAGTCAAAAGCCCAGCTTCGTGAAGTGGGTACATGGTGATGGTGGGGGAAGGCTGCAGGCCCAATGGACATCGAGTGCCTAAGCACATTGGACAACAGACAGTAACAGCTGGACTAAATTTAGAGCCCATTCTCCAATAGGTACAGGACAGTCTACTTCCTGGCCTGTTTGGGAACTCCCAGAGACTGAACTGACCAGTTTTGGATCTTGGTAATGCCAGTGAAGCAAGACTAAGAAGGGCTTCCTACATTTTCTTTAACCATGTTTCCCAGCCTGAACTCATCAGATGAGTTTCTCAGGAAGATTCCAGGGATCCATTACAAAGGGTCTGAGTCAGATTATCCAGATTATCCAGATGTGACCCCCAGAACTAAGTATTTTAAACAAGATGTCCAGGTAATTTTTTTTAAAGATTTATTTATTTGTTTGTTTGTTTATCCATTTATTTATAGGATAGGGAAAGGGGTAGAGGGGGACAGAGAATCTCAAGCACTCTGTGCCGAGCTTGGAGCCTGGCTTGGAACACCATCTCACAACCCTGAGATTGTGACTTGAACTGAAATCAAGAGTCAGATGCTTAACTGACTGAGCCACCCAGTTGAGCATAATGTGCAGAACCAGCCAATTCAAGGGGGAGAAAAAAAAATCAACATTCCTCACCACGACATTCAAGGCTTTTGACCACAAAATACCCATCATTCTGTAGCGTTTACCTTTGTGGGGTTTTTTTTTTTCTGTTTCTCTCTCCCCCTAGAACTTGATGATCCTATCACTTCTGTACATTTACTCATATTTTTATCTTTGCTGTAATGCTGTTTCTCATCTTCTCCAGTTGGAAAAATGCTATATTTACATTGAGATCCAGCTAACTGATCTTCTGTGAAGTTTCCCCTGATAGTACCAGCAGAATTAATTCTCTCATACGCCCAAAGAACTTTGTATATATCTTTCATAAGTTAAGTTCATAGTTACAAACTCAATATATTGTGAATCACAAAGCAGCACGCATGATCCAGCAATCAGAATCATCTCAGATAATCTAGGATATTTGATTACCACAATTACAATTGCTTGTGTGTCTTCCCTGATAAAAATGAGCTTTTTAAAGTCAGAGAGAGAGAGAGAGAGTGCTGAATTCCCCAGTGTAACCCACTAATGCTTCTGAGAACCTGGTTCCAATGTGTGGGCTTTTTACCCACAGCACCAAACAATTCTCTGACACCAGCCAGCTGTTCTAAAATTTAACTCAATTCTGATACTATCTACGGGGAGATAGCATCAGATTCCACAGGTTAAATTCTCCACCTCAGGGACTCCTGCATGGTTCAGTCAATTAAGCATCTGACTCCTGATTTCAGCTTAGATCATGATCTCAGAGTTGTGAGATTGAGCTCCACACAGATCAGGCTCCACTCAGGGCATGGAGCCGGCTTAAGATTCTTTCTCTGCCCCTCCCCACCTTAAAAAAAAAAGTCTCCATCCCACAAGACTGCCCCCAGCTTCAGATATCAGTCTGTGCTTGTTACCTGTGTTATTATCCATGCTTCTGTGATCAAGCAGCTACAGACTGGAGGTTTCCAGGATTTCCTCCTTGGACTTCAGACATCTGTCACAAATCCAGGTGGTTATGTGTACTTCTGACCAATTGGCTAGAAACCAGAGGTTCCCACAGCCCCCTCCTTGGGCTTGATTAATTTGCTAGAGTAACTCACAGAACTCAGGAAATCTGTTTACTTGCTAGGTTACCAATTTATTACAAAGGAATTAAAGGATAAGAACCAGTAGCCAGATGAAGAGATAACATCAGTCAAGGTAGGTGGGAAAGGGCATGGAAGCTCCAAGCCCTCTCCCCCTCTCCAGGCATACCATTCTTCTTCAAATCTCCATATGTGCAACAATCTGGAAGCTCTCGAAACCCGATCATTTTGGGTTTTTATGGTGGCTTAATTACATAGACAATTGATTAAATCAGTGACCATTGGTGATTGAACTCACTCTTCAGCCCCTCTCCCCTTCCAGGAGGTCAGGGAAGAAACTGAAAGTTCTAACACTCAAATCACATGGCTGATTTTTCTGGCAATCAGCCCCATCTTTAGGTTATCTAGGGGCTTTCTAAAAGTCACTCACCAACGTAACAAAAGATGCCTTCACTGCTCTCATCACTTAGGAAATCACAAGAGGTTTAGGAGTTCTGTGCCAGAAACTGGCATGAAGACCAAATATATATTTCTTAATATAAATCACAATATCACACCTACACAACCCTTAATATAGTACAAGGCACATAGAAGGTGCCTAATAAATGTTGAGTCATGGAGTACTTATGTGAACGTGGTGCTATCACTGTGAGGGCTAAGATAATTTTAGCTCCACTCAGAAACTGGGAGCTCCAGACTCTTCTCAGAAAGTGAATGGGGAGGGGTTTTTTTTTCTTTCCTTTCTCTTTCTTTGTCATATTTCAGTTAAGACCAGGCATAGAGCATGCTGAGACATCAGCAATATCACACCAGGAATCCATGATCTGCTAGAAGAGGGACAGGGATGGGCTACATAGGATATATACAAGGTCTCAACTCCTATACATTTTAATTTCTGGCAGGGGAGATGGGCCAAAACCAAGTTAAGCAAATATAATTTTCCCAAAATGATAAGTGCTTATCCTAGTAAAGGAGACAGTGAGGAATATACAGGTCAGATGATTCAAATAGCGATAAGTGCCATGGAAAAAATAAGAGTGGTGATGTGTCCAAGAGAGTCTGCTTGTTGAAGGTAGTGGGGCAACATGAGGGCTCTCAGAGATGTCTCTTGTGTTGAGAAGTGGATATGAGGAAAGAGTCAACCGTGCAAAGAGCTGGCAGGAAACCTTTCCAGAAAGAGGAAGCCTCGAATGGCACAACTAGAGATATGAATGAACTTGGGTGTTTGAGGAACAGAAAAAGACACATGTGGCTAGAGGCCAGGAATGGGGGCCAAACTGTAGGCAGTGTGGTTTGGGAGGGATGGCAGATGATGTGGGGCCTTGGAGTTTTCATTTTATGTTGAGTGCGATGGGAAGGCATGGGAGAATTTGAAGGAGGGGGTGACATGATTTCATCATCTGATCTACAATTCTGAAAAATCCTTGAGAGGTAAAATTAGTAGAATTAAGTGATTTCTAAAATATGTTTAAAGGAGAGAGTGGAATGAGGAATTGCAAAGATCCAAAGGTAATTTTCAGGTTTTTGGCTTGGCTAATTGGGTGGTTGAGAGTGATACAGAAGGAGAAAGCTTTGTATGAAGGTTGATGTGCTATCTTAGACATGCTGAGTTTGAGGTTAGTGGAATTTTGGGGAGGGGTAGGGAAGATTTGGTACTATTTACAGCCCAAGAGGAGAAAAGAATAGAAAGGAAGAAATGGAATATTTAAGAGAAGAGGGAAAGTTGGAAGGATGAGAGCTGAAAGAAGGATGGAGGGATTTGGAAGAGTTAAATTTAAATGAGAAGGACACCTTATTTTCTTAGCATGAAATGAGGTAGTAAGTAATGAGGTAAAGTGTGGATGTCCACACATTTGCATGCAAGGTGGTAAGATTTAAGAGTCTCATGCTCTACCGACTGAGCTAGCCGGGCGCTGGTAAGATGGTAAGATTTAAAATAGGGGATTTATGGTGGGTGGTCCCAATTGTCTTATTTAATATGGTTAGATAGTAAGAGATTGTTGGTCCAAGGGCTCTGTATATGTATAATGGCTTATTATTATTTTTTTATTGAAGTGAAATTCATACAACATAAAATTAATTAATTTATTTTTAAAGATTTATTTGTTTGTCTTAGAGAGAGAGCATGAGTGGGAGGGGACAGAGGCAGAGGGAGAGAGAATCTCAAGCAGAGGCCCCCCTCATGCTGAGCCTGATGTGGGGCTCAATCTCATGACCGTGAGATCATGACCTGAGCCAAAACCAAGAGTCAGATACTTAAGTGACTGTGCCTCCCAGGTGCACCATTATTGATTTATTTTTTAAAGTAGGCTCCACACCTATTGTGGGGCTTGAACTCAACCCTAAGATCAAGAGTTGGATGCTTTACCAATTGAGCCACTGAGGTACCCCTAAAATTGACTATTTTATTTTTTTATTTTTTTTAAAGATTTTATTTATTTTATTTGACACAGAGAGAGAGAGAGAGAGAGATCACAAGTAGGCAGAGAGACAGGCAGAGAGAGAGGAGGAAGCAGGCTCCCTGCTGAGCAGGGAGCCTGATGTGGGCCTTCATCCCAGGACCCTGAGATCATGACCTGAGCAGAGGCTTTAACCCACTGAGCCACCCAGGCACCCTAAAATTAACTCTTTTAAAGTGAACAATTCAGTAGCATTTAGTACATTTGCAATGTTGAGCAACCACTACCTGTCTAGTTCAACATCTCTAAAGAAAGTTCTGTATCTACTGAACAGTTAGTCCACGTTTTATTCTTCCTCCTATCGCCAGCAGTCATTAGTTTGCTTTCTGTATATGTGACTAAACCAGTTCTGCATATTTCCTATAAATGGAGTCATATACTATGTGAACTTTTGTATCTGGCTTCTTTCACTTAGCATAGTGATTTTGAGGTTCATCCAGGTTATCACATGTACTCTATACCTTTTTATGACTGAATTCCCTTTATTTCGCCACGATTTGTTTATCCATTCATCTGTTGATGGACCCTTGGGTTGTTTGACATTTTAAAAAAATTGTGGTAAAGAACACGTAACACAAAATTTACTATCCTGAGCATTTTTAACTGTATAGGACAATAGCATTAACTGTATACATATTGTTGTACAGTAACTCTCTAGAACTTTTCCATCTTGCAAAACTGAAACTCTATGCATTGAACAAGTACTCATTTACCCCTTAGCCTCAGCCCTTGGTGACCACATTTTATTTTGTTTCTATGAGTTTGACTACTTTAGTACTACTTTAGTACCTCGCATAAGTGGAATCATGTAGTATATATCTTTTTGTGACATTTTTTTCACATAGCATGATGTCATCATGGTTCATCCATGTGACAGGATTTCCTTCTTGAAGGCTGACTGACATCCCATCGTGTGTGTGTGTGTGTGTGTGTGTGTGTGTGTGTGTGTATTTTCTTTATCCTTTTGTTCATTGGCAGACATTCAGGTTGCTTCCAGCTCTTGTCTACTTTGTTTAATACTGCAGTGAACATGGGTAGGCAAATACTCTTTGAGATCCTTTTTTCAATTCCTTGTGTATATAACAAGAAGTTGGATTGCTGGGTCATATAATTCTATGAGGAAACTCCCTATTGTTTTCCATAGTAGTTGTACCATTTTACATTCCTACCAACAGGGCACAGAAGTTCTCATTTCTCCACATCTTCACCAACACTTCTTTCCTTCTTCTCCTCCTCCCGCTCTGTTCCCCCTCCTCCTCCTCCTTTTTCTTCTTCCTCCTCCTCCTCTTGAAAGTAGTCATTTTAATAGGTATGCATTATTTGTTTGCATTTTATGATAATCCATGATTATTGTTTTCATATGCTTTCTGGCAATTTGTTTATCTTCTTTGGAGAAACATCTATTCACGTCCTTTTCTCATTTTTCAATCAGGCTCTTTGTTTGGTTATTTATTTATTTATTTATTTATTTATTTATTTATTTATTTATTTATTTTTTGGTTCTTGTCGTAAGAGTTGTAGGATGTCAGATGTATGGTTTGCAAATGTTTTCTCCCATTCTTTCNTAGGATGTCAGATGTATGGTTTGCAAATGTTTTCTCCCATTCTTTCCTTTGATGTGCAGAAGTTTTTAAGTTTGATGTGGTCCTGTTGGTCTATTTTCAGTTTTGTTGCCTCTGCTTTCAGTGTCATATCCGAGAAATCACTGCCCAGCCCCATATCAGGGAGGTTTTCCTCTATGTTTCCTTCTTGCAGTTTTAAAATTTCAGGTCTTATGTTTAGGTCTTTAATCCATTTTTGAGTTGATTTTTGTATATGGTATAAGGTAAGGATCCAACTTCATTCTTTTGCAGATAGATATCCAGTTTCCCTAGCACCTTTGTTGAAAGAAAGTATCCTTTCTCTATTTTGTGGACTTTGTATCCTTGTTGAAGGTTATTTGACCTTATACATGAGGGTTTATTTCTGGACACTCTATTCTATTCATTGGCATATAGATCCTGTCCTTATGCTAGTAGCATACTGCATTGGTTGCTACAGCTTTATAATATGTTTTGAAATCAGGAAGTGTGAGGCCTCCAGCTTTGTTTTTTTTTCTCGGGAGTGTTTTGGCTATTTGGAGTCCTTTGAGATGCCATATGAATTTCAGGATTTCTTTTCTATTTCTGTAAAAAAAAATACCACTGGGATTTTGATGAGGATTACATTAAATCTGTTGATCAATTTGGGTAGTATAGACATTTTAATAATGTTAAGTCTTCTGATTTATGAACATGAATGTCTTTCCATTTATTTGTGTCTTTTTTTTTTTAAGGATTTTATTTATTTATTTCACAGAGGGAGAGAGATCACAAGTAGGCTGAGAGGCAGGCAGAGAGAGAGAGAGAGGAGGAAGCAGGCTCCCCGCTGAGCAGAGAGCCCAACATGGGCCTCGATCCCAGGACCCTGAGATCATGACCTAAGCTGAAAGCAGAGGCTTTAACCCACTGAGCCATCCAGGCGCCCTCTTTTCTTTTTTTAAAAGATTTTATTTGTTATTTGAGAGAAAGAGAGCATGAGGAGGGGGAAGGGCAGAGGGAGAGGGAGAAGCAGACTGCCCAATGAGAGCAGAGCCTGACACAGGACCTGATCCCAGAACCTTGAGAACATGACCTGAGCCAAAGTCAGAGGCTTAACTGCCTGAGCCACCCAGGTACCCCTATTTGTATCTTCTTTATTTCTTTCAGCAATGGTTATGGTCTTTAGTGTATGAATATTTCACTTCCTTAGTTACATTTATTCTTATTTTATTATTTTTGATGTTATTGTAAAGGGAATTGGTTTCTTAATTTCTTTTTTAGGGTGTTCATTGTTAGTGCATAGAAATACAACTGATTTTTGCATATTGATTTTGTATTGTGCAACTTTGCTGAGTTCATTTATTAGTTCTAACTTTTTTTTTTGGTGGAATCTTTAAAGTTTTGTTTTGTTTTGTTTTTAAAGATTTTATTTATTTATTTGTCAGAGAGAGAGAGAGACAGAGGCAGATAGAGGGAGAAACAGGCTGCCTGCCGAGCAAGGAGCCCAATGTGGGACTCGATCCCAGGACCCTGGGGTCATGACCTGAGTCGAAGGCAGCCACCTAACTGACTGAGCCACCCATATGTCCCATCTTTAAGGTTTTGGTTTTTTTTTACATATAAGATCATATCATTTGTGAATAGAGAGAATACTTCTTCCTTTCCAAATTAAATGACTTTTATTTCATTTTCTTGCCTCATTGCTCTGTCTAGGACTTCCAGTACTATGCTGAATAAAAGTGGTGAGAGTGGGTATCCATACCTTGTTTCTGATCTTAGAGGAAAAACTTTTAGTTTTATCCTCTTGAATATGATGTTAGCTATGTGCTTTTCATATAAGGCCTTTATTATTTTGAGGTAATTTCCTTCTATTCCTAGTTTGCTGAGTGTTTTTATCATGAAAGGGTATTGAATTTTGTCAAATGCCTTTTATGTGTCAATTGAGTTGATTAGACATTTAAAATGTCTAATGGAAGACATTTAAAATGTCTTTTTTTAAATTAAGTTTATTTTAATTCCAGTATAGTTAACATACAGTGTTATATTAGCTTCAGGTTATATTAGCTTCACTACAATGTAGTGATTCAATTCTATACATTATTCAGTGCTCATCATGATAAGTGTACATTTTATTTTTATTTTTTAAGATTTTATTTATTTATTTGACACAGAAAGAGAGAGCTAGAGAGAGCACAAGCAGGGGGAGATGCAGGCAGAGGGAGAAACAAGCTTCCCACTAAATAAAAAGCCCAATGTGGGGGCTGATCCCAGGTCCCTGAGATCATGACCTGAGCCAATAAGTGTACTTTTTAATCCCTGTCACTTATTTTGCCCATTCCCCCCACTGACCTCCCCTCTGGTAACCAGAGGATTTATATTTTTTGAGACCCAAGATAGAAGAACAGATAACAGGAGCAAGACAAGAACTAGATGGGGGAAGGATAGAGACTCTATTCCTCTAATTAAGAGTGGACGATGGCAGGTTTAGAAGAAGGGGCTGGAGTATTAGGAAAATAACTAGTCAGAAATGAGGAGAATAAGGTGGAATATGTGGTAGGAAGATAAATGATACTAAGTCCAGGGCTTGTTTAGTAGCAAAAGAACTTTGACCAGTGGGCAACTATGGGATATAGCTTTTCTTACTGGGTCCCTAGGACCTGTCCTAGGAGTTTGAGTTAATTCTGAGTCATGTCAGAAGGAAGGCTATGGGTAAGTATCACCTTTTCTGACTATGGAATAGGAAAACTGGCAAAAGCTGGTCCTGGGAGCTAATCATTAGAGGCCTTAATTGCAGGGAACGGGAGGCCCAGGGGCTGGGGAAGCCAGATGGGCTTCAGCACTAGCTTCAAAGCCTCATTATATTCCTTTTCAATCACTTCTTCCTCTTCTGTCTCCCTCCCCTTTATCCTCCTTCCTTCTCTTCTTCCTCCTTTCCTCTCCTCCTCTTCTTCCTACTCCACCCCCCCCCACCCCCCTTTTCCCCCAAACCCCCACCTGCCCAATTCTCTCCCTCTCCCTCTGCTGGTTTTGTTTCTCTTAAATGTTCATGGGCACTGTGTACAGGAAATAAGTGAGGAGTAGCTAAGACTATTTGTCTTTTCTATATTTTGTTATCTTTGTACTCTCTGCTCCCTACAGCTTCACATCCCTTCTCTGATCCAGATCAATCGAGCATAACAGCTGCAACCAGGCAGAGTTTTCAAAGACAGAACCACTGCCCCTGGATAAAAAAAAAGTCTCTGGTCATTTGATCTTCTCCCAAGAAAAGGCCTAGGTTATCTTAAAGGCCGGGATCCATGCTCTCACTGAGCAGGTGTGAGACTGCTTGAGGTGCTCTCTCCCTTTTCCCTCCCACTCCAGATCTTAGAAGATAAGGAAGGAGACTGGCTGCATAGCCTCGGGCACCTCTAAAGAGGACATGAAAGAAGATAGTAAGTGTAGCCCCATTGCCAAGGTTGGCTTCCAACTCCCCCAATTCTCACCATTCCTTGTCTTGATGACGCTGATCTCTTCTTATTAGAGCAGAGATCAGAGTCTTAAATTACTTATTTCTCTCTTCTGTCCACTCCACTGACATTTGCACTTTAGTGAGTCTGCATGAATCAACTCATCCCTGACATGGGTGAGTTGAGCAAGCGTTGAGGTAGGAAGACTAGCTTCACCCTCTCCAACTGGGGAAAGAGGAGGGCAAGGGCACAGCTGTACTGTAAACTTGCCAAATGAGTGACAGTTGCTTCCTAAGTATTAGCATCAGTCTGTTCCCTGAAGCATGGGCAACTTTGGCAGTGGCATGTAAATTGAACATTTACTTATGCTTTTGTAGCCTCTTTTATTTTAGTTTTGGTTGTTTTATTGTTGGGGAAGGGGAAAAACAAGGTTTTAGTTCGTGACTAGGTCTGCAGAGAGGATCCATGTAGCACAGAAGTTTATTTAGTTAAGCAGTTGGCAGTAAAGGGAGCCCAGGAGAGAGGTAAGACTTCAGTGGGAGAAAGAGGCCTAGCTAGAGATTCCTTAACCATTTCTCCCTGACCACCTGTAGTTGTCTACTGCACAAATCCATTTCTGTGTTTTGCCTAGAGGATTTTTGTTTGATTTGGCTTAGAGTTGTGGAAATGTTTACTTCTGATTGTAAGGCAAGTGTATAGTGGTAGGACCAAGGGGAGAAGATTTGGTTGTCAGGTCTGTATGTTCCAGGAATTCCAAGAAAGAGTTCTGGATAGAGTTTCATACAGGAATCATTTATCAGATATAACCCCATTTGGTGAGTTTGGCTATATTAGGTAGACCAACTTGGAATCCTTCAGCACCTCTCATGCATTATATCTATGCAGCCATGCTTTCAAGCCCTGGATGACCGAACTAGATGTGAACTCCTGAAGCATGTGTCATTTGAAATTGTCTTATGTGAAATGCTATTGTTTTTCATTGACTTTTAGTGTCTCATATTAATTCGTAGCCCTGCTCAAAGCCAGATTCTCTTTAGGACCAACCTAGGGTAATCTCTCTTGGCCAACTCTCAAGGAGGACTGGACTACCCATCATGCACAAAAACCTACAGAAACCCAAGCAAGATGAATAAAGGTTTCTTCATTCCCAGATAATTCAAATTCCCAGGCAGTTGGGACTCAAGCACAATTATATTGGAGGCTGCGCTGGAGATAGAACAGCATGGATAATGAACTTGTTGCAACAATTTGATCTCTGATACCTGTGAAGTAAACTGGCCCATGATAAATAAGGATGACCTTTAAAATCTTAGAATTGATGATGATTACATCCTAGGAAAGGTCCAGAAAGGTTATCTCTCAGCCCTTCTTAAAAAGTGATGACTAAATTAGAGGAAATCTCCAAAAGACTTCTGGGCAGCTGCTGTAGCCAGGTCATTAGATAACACACCAATCTCAAACAGAAGAGCATTTTCTGAGCCTTGAAGCAGAAGTTGGAGCACTCCTTTAGAACAACTTTCTTGATTCTCTTTCCCTTATCTTGTTTTCTTTCCTAACATTTCCTTTTCTTTTATATCTTTCTTGTCTCGATCCTTAGATTGCCACAGGGGTACTTGGTATCCCAAAGACCATTTTTTACAACAAAGGTGGATACCGTATTTCCTAGAACACTGTGGTTAAAAGGGATATAATCAAAGGTGTTTATCTTAATAAAAGTAGGTTCTGGCTAAGAGACTTCATTAGGGTAATTGCTCGGTTTCAGCTCCCAATTTCAAACCACTGATAAAGAAATATTTCATCTTGGATATCAGAAATGCATTCCTGTGTTAGTTTCCTGAGGCCACTGTAACAAAATACCCCAAACTGGGAGGCTTAGGGTAACAGAAATGTATTCTCTCACAGTTCTGGGGCCCAGAAGTCTGAAATCAAGGCATCCAGCAGGGTTGGTTCCTTCTGGAAGCTCTGAGGGAGGACCTGTTCCATGCCCCTCTTTTCTAGGGTTTGGTGGTTGCCTGAAATCAGCATGTATAGTTTGTGGTTGTGGAAGCATCACTTCAATTTTTGCCTCCATCATTGAGTGGCTGTCTTTCCCCATGTGTGTCTGCTAGGTCTCCAAATCTCTCTCTCCTTATAATGACACCAATCATTACATCAGATTTAGGGCCCACCCTAATCCCATATGACCTCATTTTTGACTTGATGGCCGTCTACAAAGACCCTATTTCCAAATAAGGTCACATTCAGAGGTACTAGGGGTTAGGACTTCAGTGTATCTTTTTGGAGGACACAGTTTAGCCCCCAACGATTCCAAAGCCTTAACTCACGATCATCTCCCTAAAACTTTGCCTCACACTTTCTTTCTAGTTCAGCCTTTCATTTAGTCAACAAGTATTGGGAACCTGTTGGCATGATTGTTGGTGCTGTGAATAGGATAGTAAAAGTCAGCAAACACCATGAAAATCATTTGTGTATGTCTGAAAGCATCCTATATTTTATCAATCCCCCCTCCAAATCCAAACCATCATTGTGTCTTGTTAGCTTTATTTCCTGACTGTTTTTCAGATTCATTCACTTCTTTCCAACTCCACCTCAATCTCCAGAGCTTATACTTTGACATTCTCTTGCCTTGACCGTTGTAATAGTCTAATTGCAAATCACATTTAATTCGGCTCTTGTCTAATAAGTTTCTACATTGTAGCTCGATTCCCTCCTACTTCTCCCTAACACATCCACACTTCCTAACTTCCCAGTACTTTCAGGAGAAAGCCAAACTCCTCAATGTGGCCAGTGAAGCTTGGGTGTTTGTTTTCTACCTGCCTCTCCAGCCTTGGCTCATACCTGGCCTCACCTCTCACTTTCTTAGATGCAGCCAAACCAGTCTTCTTTTTGTCTCCCAAATGCTAAAATGTATGCAGATCACCTGGGAATCTTGTTAAAATACAGAATGAAATAGATGAAGTAGATCTGGGATGAGGTCCTGAAATTTCTCCATTTCTAATCAGCTTCCAGGTGATGCGGATACCACTGGTCCTGGACTCTGCTTCGAATCCTAAGGTCAGTCACTCCCCATGTTCCTCCCTTTGCATTCACTTTAACACATATTGTTTCCAGTTTTCCTCAATACTCCGTCCTCCTCTATTCACTGGAACACACTGTTCAGATCTCAATACCTTATCGCTTCTTAGGGAATTCTCTGATCTCACCAATGAAGCCAGTTCACCTTAACCTCGCTGTGAAATCTCATGAACCATGTAACTCTCACTCTCCTTCTTAGCACTTAGCACGGTCAAGTTCTATGTTTCCTCCGGACAGCTTTTTGTTTTTTGTTTTTTGTTTTTTTATAAAATATTCATTTCTTCCACTAAACTCTAGGTTCCATGATGGAGAGTCTGTGTCTGTTTCTTTTTCTTTTTTTTTTTCTTAAAGATTTTATTTATTTATTTCACAGAGGGAGAGAGAGCTCAAGTAGGCAGAGAGCAGGTAGAGAGAGAGAGGAGAAAGCAGGCTCCCTGCTGAGCATGGAGCCCGATGTGGGCCTCGATCCCAAGACCCTGAGATCATGACCTGAGCTGAAGGCAGAGGCTTTAACCCACTTAGCCACCCAGGCGCCCATGTGTCTGTTTCTGATTACTATTGAATCCCCGGAGCCCAACGTATACTGTTGGCTTTTAGAATAGACATTGATTCCCTATTTGTTGAATGAATGACTGAGTGGTACCCAAGACCCTAACAGTCCTTCCCTTCACTCGCAGGGTAAAGGAGTGATTTAATCATGCTGCTCCCAATGGATATTTCAACCCCTGAAAATTTAAACCCTCGGAAGAAAATGGCTTTGTCTCTCTCCCTTGGTTGCTGCTTCTATTTTAGATTGCCTCTGGGGATGTCAACAATTGTATACCGAGTGTGTTTCTGCCTTGCGGCTATTCAGTTCAGACAGTGACCTGGGGTTAATAATCTTGTGTCTTTGCAAGCAACAGATTCTGTCTGACTGCTCCAAATAGGGGCCAATTGCAAGGACATGTGTGCAAATGACAAAGACAGAGATGCAGCGGGAGAAGCTGTGTGCTCAGACAGCGCCACGCTGCTGTCTGGGGTGGAATCCAGCTCTCCAGGCACCATGTCCACAGTGCAAGGTGATTGCTCTCTAGTGGACAGCCCCGCCACTAAGACAGCTCAGTGACTCTTCCAGGCTCTGTATCACTTGGAGTGTCTTTCCATTTCTGATCTTGCCACCATTTGGTTACCTTTTGTTACCAACTGCTTACTCATAGTTTTCACTGCTTCCCGGTCCCTGCAGTGTCACTGCCTCTGCGTTCTTAGCTTTTACTCTCCCACGTTGGCAGCTCAGGTTCTCTGTCTACTTTGCATTCAGACTCACTCAGAGAGCATTTGATGCCTGTGCTTAGTTACTATGATCTTCTTCTGATTCTCATGCCACAACAAGCATAAGCCACTGACAGGCTTATACTGGATTTTCTGCTCATTTTCCTGCTTATACCAAGTTTGTGCTCATGCTGCCCTGCGAGTCTGAGCAGCACCGTGTGCTCACAAGCCCTGATGCCCTGGAGGTGGCCCTTACTGGTCCCCAAGAGCTTATTGTGAAATATTTAGGAATTTGATGAGCCCAGTTGTTAAGCATCAGTAGTTTGAAACCAGCTAGACTATTTCAGGGATTTCAGTAAGGCCTATCTATATATCAGAGCTCTCCCCACCCTCCCCAGCTCCCTGCCCCACCAACAGAGCCAGTTTTCCAGCATGATGCTGAATGGAATAGAGAACAAGGCTCACCCCAGGAAGCACGCAGAACCATTTCCCTTGCTTGTGTGATTGCCATTCTGAGGCTTCCCTAATGGGACCAAGTGTAACTAACAAGTCTCCACACTGCTGATTCAGTCTCACCTGGTCACCCCCAGGACTTCCAAAGTAAACAGGCTTCTTCCATCATTGTTGCCACACCAGTTGCTTTTAGATTTTTGATTGAGTTTCCTGGGAAACCAGCTCTGAGATAGAGCTTCGTTATGCAAAGATTTATTGGGGAGTGCACTTGAGTTCAATTCTTATGGGGGAGAAAAGGAGGTCAGATTGCTCAGAGGAAGGCTTGAACTGCAATGGAGTCGTCAAAAAGGCATCAGCCAATCCCATGAGAAGGACCAGTCATTACATGGGCACTGCCCATTGGAGCAGGTGGCTCTTTTTGGAGCAGTGTGATTGCCAGGGAGGAACTTAGCTGAGAACCATCCGTCTGCTGCCAACATTCCCAGGGGACAGGGAAATGAGTGCCTCAGTCTTCAACGGTGGTCTAGGCGGCTCACCTACCTCTACTGCAGATCCTAAAATGAGCACTGCTTGAGCCGCCTGGGTTTGGATTGCTTTGTGCCACAGCAACAAATCACAGGATCACCAGGGCACCTGGGTGGCTCAGTCATTAAGCATCTGCCTTCGGCTCAGGTCATGATCCCTGAGTCCTGGGATCGAGCCCCTCATTGGGCTCCCTGCTCGGCAGGAAGCCTGCTTTTCCCTCTCCCACTCCCCCTGCTTGTCTTCCCCCTCTCACTCTCTTTCTCTCTCTCAAATAAATAAATAAAATCTCCTTAAAAAAAAATCACAGGATCATCAAATATGTGGCATCCTCAGCCTCTGACCAGGACAGTGGTAGTGCTTCACAGCTATTTCATAAACGCTACAATGAAATGTTTCAAAAAGTATTAACAATTTAAATATGTTCTTCAAACTTCATTAGAGAATTAAGAGTCTAAGACCTCTTTCTGTTACCTGTCCTAGACATGTATAGGGATATATAAGTTTAGATATAGGGATGTGTAAGTTTAGAGTTAAGGACTTTCTAGTAGATACGGAGAGTGCCACATCTTTCTCTGTTTTCTCTCCCCACTTCTTTTTCTCCCCCCTTATATTATAGTCCTTTTGATGCCACCTATAGCCTTGTAAAAAAGGAATAGGAAGAGGGTGGTAAATAGAGGGTTGAGAGTGGTGGTGTTTGGGGTCACTTTTCCTCCTTCAGAATGGAGTGGACCATATGCCATGTATCAGTTGGGGGATGTGTCTCTTCACAAGGACAGAGAACTTCAGAAGTTTGACCTTGCTAAGAAGACACTATTATCTGGTCTACCACAGAGGAGAAACTGGCTTTTCATAGAAAAATTTCAGCTGTTTCTAAATGGAGAGAGAATAGGCTCTTCACTGTACTGCAGTGAAAATGTGGACTTCATGGAAATAAATATGATTCTGAAATTATACCTAAATCCAATCAGACAATGCACAAAGAGAACCTGACTTCTGCATAGTGAGGCCTTATCCCTATGAACCTTGCTATTGTAAATCTAATGTGGCCAAGGAAACTCAGATTACCTCAAGAAGCTTCCTGAGAATTCTTTCTAATTTGATTCATAATTTTGTCTTCTCTGGTGTGCTTTTGGGTATATACAGAGAGGGCTGATGAACAGACCAGGGAAAGAGTGTAGAAACATTAACTAAGAAATGTTAACTAGTTCACAAGACTAACCCAATCACAATCTCTTCTGTGCGTTAGAATTACAGACCTGAAGAGGGATTCAAACCTAGTCACCTCTCCATGAGGAAAGGGAGGCCCAGAGAATTTAAATAACTTGTCTAATATCACATAGCCAGTTGGCAAGATGGGATTAAAAAACCAGACATTTGTATTGTGACTACATGGACTCCCGCTTTTATAAGCTCATTCTTCCCCAAATACTTAAATAACTTGTCCAATATCACACAGCCAATTGCTGGCAAGATGGGATTAGAAAACCAGACATTGTTTTTATTGTGACTACATTAACTCCTTTTAGAAATGTATTCTTCCCCAAATACTTGCCACCCTTTACCTCATGCTGTGCACTGTGCCAAGCACTGATAATCAAGAGCTGAATAAGACATAGGTGGTTTGGGCCTCATGGAACTTATTCAAGGCAATCTGGTGACACTGAATTAAAAAAAAACAAAAAACAAAACAAACCCCCCCCCAAAAACCAGTATCCTGTAATAGAGAAGGGAGTTAATAGGCTGGCAATCATATTAAACTTTCCTTAGCATAGTCTTACTTATTGAACCTAATGTTAGAGCCAGCATAGTTTCCTGTAAGATAACATTCTTTTTTTTTTTTTTTTCTTGTTTTTAAGAGAGAGCAGGAGAGAGGAGAAGGTCAGAAGGGAGAATCAGACTCCCTTTGGAGCTGGAGCCCGATGTGGGACTCGATCTTGGGACTCCGGGACCGTGAGTTGAGCTGAAGGCAGTTGCGCAACCAACTGAGCCAGCCAGGTGCTGTATCCTCTAGGATAACATTCTAAAGGGAGAAAAGTTTGCTCTTCTTTCCTGCTTTTTATTAAAGAAATTAGAGACCAAGTTCGCAGGCTTTGTTTCTGTTCTCACAGAAACCTGGGAGCTGGCTAGTTAAATAAATCTCAGTTCTTCCTGCTAAGGTTGATAACTTATAAAAGGTTTGTTAGTCTGATTTTGTCATCAGGGAGAGTCATTTATTTACTCTGCTTCCCTTGGTTTAAACTCTTTATCAGGTGGGACTGATTGTTGATACAAGGCAAACAGAAAGATAAGTTGATATATGAATACAGACAATTCTGGTATGTTAGAAATAGTATTTTCCAAGATACAGTTAGATTTTATAACTATAAACATGTGTATAAACACACGAGCAATAACAACTGAATAAGAAATATACCTAAAGACAAGATTGGATGGGAATGTATTAGGATAAGCTCTGTAAAATCACCTGTATCAAACTATTTTAACTTACAAAAAAATGGCAATGTTTTCAAATTCAACCAAACATATTCTATTGCCTGTATTGAAATCAGTTTGATTTAATATTCATTTATTTGATTTAATATTCATTTCTTTATTTTTGAGCAAATACCCTATTAAGAGCTTTGGGCAACCTTACCCCTGCATGAGTCAGCTTCTTTGAAAAGTGGAGATAATAATAGGTTTTATGTATGTATGTATTTAAAAAAATCAGTGTATCTAGCCTGGCACACATTGGCTTACTACTTAGATTTTCCATAGCCAAGAACCCTAGGGGCCACCTTCAGGTGTTGGCTCATGCCTTTAACTTGTTCCTTGGATTATTTAAGCCTCTCTTGCTCAATCTCTAGTCACAGATTGAAATCACTCTGTTCTTAGTTACCTGCAGCTCAAATCATTGGCTCTGGCACATTTGTATTGCATTTTTTAATCTTTAAGCTCTGCCATTTTGTTTTATTTTTTCACTTTATTGAGATATAATTGACATATAGCACCATATGAGTTTAAGGTATATAGCATAATTGCTTGTTGTATATGACATCTCTCGTACTTACATATTTTATAACTGCAAGTTCGTACCTCTTCACTGACATTTATTGAATCCCCACCCCCCACCCCAACCTTCTGCCTCTGGTAACCACAGATGTGATCTCTATTTCTATGAGTTTGGGGTTTTGTTCATGTGTTTGCTTGTTTTTTAGATTCCATATTTAAGTGAGAGATCATACAGTATTTGTTCTCTCTGACTTACTTCACTTAGCATAATGGCCTGAAGTTCTGTCCAATGACAAGTCTCAAGTTGCAGGATTTCTTCCTTTTTTATGGCTGAATAATATTCACACACACACACACACACATACACATATATACACACATATAACAATTTCTTTACCCATTCANTGCAGGATTTCTTCCTTTTTTATGGCTGAATAATATTCACACACACACACACACACATACACATATATACACACATATAACAATTTCTTTACCCATTCATCCATCAGTGGACACACTTAGGTATTTCCCTTGTCTTGGCTATTGTAAATGATGCTGCAATCTCTGCCTTTTTAGATCAGTAGTTCACAACCCAGGATGCATAGGAAAATGACCCGAACAGCTTTTATTTTATTTTATTTTTTTTTAAAGATTTTTTTTTATTATTCATTTGACACAGAGAGAGAGATTACAAGTAGGCAGAGAGGCAGGCAGAGAGAGAGGAGAGAGGAGGAAGCAGGCTCCCTGCTAAGCAGAGAGCCCGATGTGGGCCTCAATCCCAGGACCCTGGGATCATGACCTGAGCCAAAGGCAGCGGCTTTAACCCACTGAGCCACCCAGGCGCCCCCAAACAGCTTTTAAAATGTAGCAATGCCTGGAATCTACCCTTCAGCTCCTAATTCCATTGGTTGTAGGGGTCCAAGGCATTGGTGATTTTTCAGAAGCTCCTTGGGTGATTCTATTATGCAGCCTGGGCTGAACACCAAAGTGCCCTAAGAAATCATTCCATGCTTACACATTTTAAAAATTATTTTATTTTATTTTTTGTAAAGTAAGCTCTACACCCAGTCTGGAACTCAAATTCATGATCCCAAGATCAAGTGTCTCCTGTTCTACCAACTGAACCTGCCAGGAACTCCATGCTTACACATCTTGATTAGTGTTTCTCCTCTCCCTCCCAAGGCCACAGCATCCTGAGGACTTATCCCATGTCACACTTAGACTTTTTGTCTGGTTTTTGCATGTAGTCCTTTTCATCTCATTCCCTACCCTGAATCTCTAAGTTATTCATGTGGAAGAAGTTTTTGTCCACAGGAAGAGAGGTGCTCAGAACAAGGCTGCTGACACTGGAAACTAGAGGGTTCTTAGGTAGGGAGGGCCCGATTCACTGCTACTGGGATTCTCCTGTTCCGGTGGGAACCCCAAGAACTTGAATGTAGCTTTAAGAGCTGCCCAGACATACAGGAGATAAGCATTTGAGGTATCCTGAAACATGCCAGGTGGGGGAACCCTGAGATATATCACTGTTCTTTCATTTCTTTCTCACTCATCTGGTTCATTTGGTATACCCTGCAGTTCTGGACACAAGCCTTTGTCCATTATTATTACTATCTTTGCTGGGCCAGTTATCCTCTCCTCATGTTGACAGCTGGAATTTTACTGATGCCTTAATCTCAAATTCTACCTGCTCCACAAAGCCTTTCCTCACCACCACCTGCCTGTCTCATGTATTATTTGGAACTTCCATAGCATATGGCAGCAGCCAGGGGAGAAACAGCTGTGGATTGGGAACCAGGCCAAGCTCTATTCCGCACAAACCAATAGTGTCTGAGCATCTATATTCACACTATCTGTTGACTGAATGACTGATTGCATGAATGAATGAACTGTCTTGGGTGAGAAACTTTTCTGAGTCTCCACTTCTTTATTTTTGGAATAGAGCCATTATAGAGAGGTGTTTTTTTGTTTTGTTTTGTTCTGTTTTGTTTTGTTTCTAAGGGTGGTCCTTGGAGTGCCTGTATCAGAATCCCTTGGGGTTCTTGTTTAAATGCTGAGTCCTGCCCTCCTATCTGAACCAGCATTGCTAGAGGCCTGAGAATGTTTCACATTGCCCCCAGGTGATTATGATGCTCAATAAAATGGAATCACCATTGAATTGGTTTTATTTGTTCAATGAAAGTGACACGATGGCGTCCAAATATAAAACCTTGGACATCGGGCGCCTGGGTGGCTCAGTGGGTTAAAGCCTCTGCTTTCGGCTCAGGTCATGATCTCAGCGTCCTGGGATCGAGGCCCGCATCGGGCTCTCTGCTCAGCAGGGAGCCTGCTTCCTCCCCTCCCTGCCTCTCTGCCTACTTGTAATCTCTCTCTCTCTGTGTCAAATAAATAAATAAAAATCTTTAAAATAAAACAAAAAACAAAACAAAAAAAAACCTTGGACATCATAGAGATGGGAAATGCTTTCTGTGGAAGGTTGATGGAAGAGAGCCCTTGGTTGGAAAAGTTTTAGTTGAGTAATGGAAAGTACTTGAAGTGCTCCAGGAACATTAGGATAAATCTGCAGGTGGAAATACTTTGGGTCACAGTGATAGTGGTACATGTGAATATCATCAATTATTTACATATCCTCCCCTTTGTAGGTGATAATTGTGCATTAAATACCTAGCTCATTAGGCTAAGGCAAGCACTGGGGATACAGAGGGTCATTTTTGCCACATCAGCTCGAGGTAGACGTGGCCATTATTATTGCTCATGCTTGGCAGTCTTGGTTCCAGAACCAGGAAGCAGATTCCCTAGGAGGTAACTGAGTCCAATTTCCAAGATACTCGACTGTCTTCGTACAAAATCTTGACTCTGCATCGCCCCTTCTTTTTCCACTGGGGTCTATAGATTCTGGCTTCCAGAAGAATGACTTCTGAATTTTAAAAATGAAGTAAGGGAGAAAAAGATCTTCTTTTTAAGAATTTTTAGTGGCTATCTTTCCTGTGACATACCAAATCTAAGCAGGGGTTACATGTTATATTACAGGGTTTTTTAGACTGAAAAATCTCCTAAAGTTTTAAAATTACCAGCTGTGATGACTTTATTCATGGCAAAATCAGCATTCGGCTTCAGATGAAACTTCTAGTCATCAAAGAAAGAGCAGACTTGCTGTGATTCTGATTAATTGTCAGAGACCTTCTTGTAAGAAAAGCTGGCTTTTATTTCTGACTATATTACTGAGCCCCTCTGTGATCTGAAGTATGTTAAAGAGCTTTGGGATATCTAGGTTTCACATTCTGTAAAATGCAGATAAAAATACATTGCATACATCTTTCAGAAGCACCATGAGGATTAACGAGATAATGTTAGCAGGCATATTAAAGTCACCCAATTTTTTTTTGTTTTCAGACTTCTGATTCATTTCCTCATACTAAGAAAAGGGTCATGTATTATGAAAAAAAAGGAACTATGAAGGATTAAGATTATGGTGAGCTGTAATAGTAATTTCCTCAAAAGAATGGACAGATGACAAGGAGGATTATTAAGCTCCTATATATATAAATCTTTCCTTTTACTTATATTCCATGTTTTGTCCATACTTTAGAAAAGAATTTTTTTACAGTGTTGGGAATCTTGATCTATATGCCAGGCTGCCTGTTTAATGTAAAAACCACTAAAAGGGACTGAAACCTTATATTGTCAGTAATAATTTGCTTTACTGAGTAATGAGGGTAATATCCCTAAGCAAGTAATAAGCCCAGAGCCCAGCTCCCGGCTGAGTGTTGTTATCTTATCTCTGGGACAACTCAGTCCCTGCTGGAGGAAATTCGTGAACCAAAATTCATGGACTAAGGGTAAGAGAGGAGCTATCCATCATCACAGGCCCATCCATCACGCTGTTGCCCCACATCGTGCGGGGAGTTTGCCTGCCATGAATTTCATCAGTGGCTGTATTTCATAAGTCAAGCCCGGTGATCAGACAGGGTCACCCTGAAACCCCATCTGGTGAGTCGGGCATCACACGGCTGCCTGTCTCTTCTAGATTGATGGCTATCCTAGCATCTGTAGGTTTTAAAGATATGGAAAGCAGCTTAGAAAAAGCTCAAGGAGCAGCTTGGCAGCTACATAAGTGGACACAAATGGCAGGAATTGTGGGCTGAGGGGGAGAAGAGCGGCTGGAGGGGGGAAAGACGAAGCAGAAAAAACAGGAAATAAAACACGGGAGAAGAAAAATAAATAAGCAAAGTCGGTGAAGGAGATACCAGAATGACCGTAAAAGTGAGGATAAAAGGAAAAGAAAGCACCCTGAGATGGAAGTAAGCCAGAAAGATAATCATGTCACATGCACTGAGAGGATGGGTTTGGAGGCAAATTCTCCACAGAGTTCCCGTGCCAAGTGTACATGCATCTGCTTTCCCAGGAGCCTGTCATTTTCAGGGTTTCTGCATCTCTTCCCCACTCAGTCCTTTCAATCGGCTAGGCCGATGTGATCTCTGTTTCACGGGTGAGAAAAGGGAGGCAGGTTTACTGTGAAGCAGATAAAGCTGAAGCTGCAGGGCACCTCAGGAGACAGGCTCCTTCCAAGGCGCTAGGAGGGGCCCTAACAATGTGGTTACATCCTCACGTATTTCTATAAACTTCACAAGAGGAGCCACAGTCCAGATTACTGCTGTCTTTTTCCTTTCTGACTTCTCCATCATGTGTCACCTCCTGTTGGGTGACCTTGGAGCATTTTTGGCAACTGGCTGAGGGAAGTTGAGTTGAGGATGCATTTAGATGAGGTGTAGTGGAATATATTTAGGGGTTTTTAGGTGATTTCCATGAATGGATAAGTTGCCGCTAGCTATTCCTGGGAGTAGCTTTCCAGACACACCCTATGGTGTCCTTCTGCTCCTACTCAGTCTCCAATTCCGATAGCCCTTGGCTCTGTGGACGGTAGAGAAGAAAGAAGGCTTGAAAGGATGGGTGTCAGAAGCTAGTTTGGGGGGATGTTTTCCAGCCGTCAGATGTGTGAGATTGTAAGCAGACCAGGAAAAGGCATGGAGGAAACTTGAATGGGTATTACCAAGTGAAAGAAGCCAATCTGAAAAGTCTACATACTGTATGATTCCAACTGTAAGACATTCTGGAAAAGGCAAAAAGACAGTGGAAAGATCAGTAGTTGCCAGGGGTTGTGTGTGTGTATGTGGGATACGGGCGGTGGGGAGGGTGCCAAGCGGGGAGATGATTAGTCAGACTGCATAGAGGATTTTTAGGGCAGTGAACATATTCTGTGTGTTATAATGATGGCTAGAGGTCATACATTATACATTATGCATTTGTCCAAACCCGTAAAATGTACACCACCAAGAGTGAACCCTAAAGTAAACTGTGGTCTTTGGGTGATTATAATGTGGCAATGTAGATTCATCCTTGAAATGAAATGAAGAATGAAGCATTCTGATGAGTGATGCTGGTAAGTGGGGAGGCTCTGTATGTGTGGGGGGCTGGGTAAATGGTAAATTTCTGTCTCTTCCTCTCAATTTTCTTGTAATCTTAAATTGTTCTAAAAAAAAAGTCTTAACAAGGGACACATGGGTGGCTCAGTTGGTTAAGTATCTGCCTTCAGCTCAGGTCATGATCCCAGGGTCTTGGAATCGAGCCCCACATCGGGCTCCTTGCTCAGTGGAGAGCCTGCTTCTCCCTCTGCCTGCCACTCCCCCTACTTGTTTGCTTGCTTGCTCTCTCTGACAAATAAAGTCTTAAAAAAAAAAGTCTTAACAAAATTGGAAACCCAATTTTGTAAAAATACAAAAATTGCAAAAAAAAAGTAAGCAGTGGGAATTCAGTTGTTTTTGAAGTGTAGTCAAAGTGGAGCTTCCTTCTGTTCAGTAATTTACTTGATAATGTGGTACATATAATTATATAATTATAGGCACATGATTTTTCTTTCTTTTTGATGGGAATCCCACAAAATAGAGTTTATTATAATTGCTGTATTTGTAAGGCAAAACCAGTACAGAGAGCAGGTACAACTAAGTGTGAAGTTGCTTTTTAAAAGTGGATGCCAACCATCAATAAGAGAAAAACAAATTTCAATTAATCATTCTTTTTGTTCCCTTTAAAAATATGAAATTGTCATCATACAAAAAGATTATCTAAGAGAATGCAGCTAAAAATGTAGGAGCAGAAGTATTATAGTAGTATGTGAGGCGGCATAAAAATATCTTATTTTCAGGATTTTGTGAATTTGTGGTATTTGTTAGCTTTAAAATTGTTTTAATTATGATTTCATTTCTTGCTATAAGTACTTTCATATTTAATTTTGGATTATAATTGTGTAATTTTTCTTTAAGTGGATCTCTAAATCACATATAGTCTTTAGGTACCACAGAACCTAGATTTGATCCTGGACATAAAAGGTCAGACATATTTTTTCTGAGGTCACATGGTGACTGGCAAAATAGACCATACCACTCAGAACAGCAGAGTTCTCTTCCGCAACTTATTCCTTCAGTCTTTCTCTAGCTTTAAGAAAAAAGTGGAAGACAGTACTACCCTGGACATGCGATCCAGAACACACACACACACCCCCACATTTAAATTGATGTCAAAAAACATAAAATCACAGGAATGTGACCCAGGGGCACCTGGGTGGCTTAGTCGTTTGAGCATCTGGCTCTTGATTTTGGCTCGGGTCAATCTCAGGGTCGTGGGATCGAGCCCCATGGCCCTCTCTGCATTCAGCACAGAGTCTGCTTAAGATTCTCTCTCTCTCCTTCTGCCCCTCCCCCCCGTGTGTGTGTGTGTGTGTGTGTGTGCGCGCATGCAACACGCAACCCAGAGGGAAATGACTAATAAGTCAATGATTTTATTAAGTGGTAAATTTAGTAATTAAAAATATTAAAAGGATTGGTATTATGGTCCAATTAAAAGTATTAACTGAATTCATTAGCTGTTTTCTTTTCTTTTTTAAGATTTTATTTATTTATTTGACAGAGAGAGAGAGAGAGAGATCACAAGTAGGCAGAGAGACAGGCAGAGAGAGAGAGAGAGGAGGAAGCAGCCTCCCTGATGAGCAGGGAACACAATGCAGGACTCGATCCCAGGACCCTGAGATCATGACCTGAGCCGAAGGCAGAGGCTTTAACCCACTGAGCCACCCAGGTGCCCAGTTGTTTTCTTTTTTATATAGAGATGAACAGAGACTACAAATGTGTACTCCGCAGTCAACAGGAATAGTGCCAAACTCAAAAACAGAAAACCTTGATTAAAGACCCTGTTCCATTTCTGAGGTGATCATGGCAGATTCTGTTAATTGTCCCCATAATTCCCTCCTGTTTTTTTCCACTGAGTGCCCGTTGCTCAGGTATCCCCTCCCAGCTCAACCACATTCTCCAGCATTCCCATAGGTTTTGGCCAACAGGTTGCAGGTAGGAATGATGTGGGCAATTCTGTATAATGTTCTTATACAGTTCTTACAGTGTTGAAGAAGGGGTTATTTGCTTGTCCCTTTTATCTTTCCTTTTCCCCTGAGTGGGAATGCAGTATTAGTGAGCCCGCATTCACCTGCGAAGGGCAAAACCCAAGGGAGCAACAAGATAGAAGGAGCCCGGGTCCTCAGACAATTCCATGCTGTCTCTAGGCTGTGACATGAGAGAGAAATAAATAATTAAGTGGGCTTTTTTTGAAGAGGTGGTAGCTAATGCTAAAGTGGTAATCCTATTGCAATGTCAGAATGTACCAATCAGCATGTCCATCCTAAACTTATATGTCAATTCTAGCTCTATTTTGCAAAAAGATTTTTTTGAGCCACTGTATTTTTGAAATCTCCTTGCAAAAATAGCTTGTAAAAATAGTTCTCACCCTAAACAACATAGTGAACTCTGAGCAAGTTACCACCTCCCAAAGCTTCCGTTTCCTCACCCATGAAGTGGGGACCATAATACCAATCCTGTCCACGCATGCAAGTGCTCTGAGTATTAAATTAAATCATGCAAATCTGAGATGAGCACAGTACATTGTATAATATAAAATATTATTTATATTTGGGTGTTATGACTATTGGAAGAAGATGAAATGAAGGTTTTGTTTTTTATTTTTATTTTAAATGAACTTTTTATTTTGGAATATGTATAGATTAACAAAGTAAGTGCAGAATTCTAGTATACCCTTAGCCAGTACCCCTGGCTACTAGCCTGGATGTTAGCATTTTACACTCCTGTGGCACATTTTTTAAGACTAAAAAATCAGCATTGGTCCATTACTATAAATCCAGACTTTATTTGGATTTCACTAGTTTTTCCACTAAATACCTTTTTTTTTTCCTTCCAGGATCCCATCCATGCGACAACATTGCATTAGCCACCCCCCCGCCCTTTTTTTAATGACCCTGACAGTTTTAAGGGGTACTAGCTAGGTATTCTGGGGAAGTTTCCTCTGTTTGGGTTTTCCTGTTGTTTTCATGATTTAATGATGGTGATGGCTTGGGGGATTTTATTTTTAGTGAAAAGATGATATAGGGTAGAAAGCGATAAGGGGTTAAAAAAGAGAGAGAGACTAAGAGAGAGCACACAAGTGAGAATAACCACTCTATTTAAATTTGATTGCTTAATTAGCTCTAACTACTGTCCTAGTTAGCATGCCCCTGTGGCACAGTAGAATTTTGTGCATTAGCCTATTAAGGTACCTTTGAGAATGGAGAGAAGGTATTCAGCTTCCTTCTCTCTCCTTATACCTCTGAATGGGCCCAAGTTGCCCACTTACTATCCCTTCCATTTATTCTGGAAAAAAGCTAAAAAGCACTAGGTTTGAATCTGGAACTAGATGGCAGTTAGGTTTCCAGTGGGATGGACATCTTGTCCAGTGGAACAGAAAATAGTCAATTTTTAAATTTAATTTAATTTAATTTTTTTTTAGCAGAACTGTTCACTGACAGCTTTAAAGCCACAGTGAGCTAGTTGGCAAACCCTTAGCACATTGAGAAGGCGTCGCGCTCTCTCTCTTTGGAGAGAGAAAAGGTGGGTAGGGTGGAAGAAGAGAGGGAAAGAGGAACATTACAAAGGCAAATGTCAATTATAGGTGAGAAAAAAGGTGAGATTTGGTGAATTTACGATCTTGTAGAAAAGTCTCAATGAACAGGGAGGCTGAAATCTTCCTTTGGATGCTGATCTATAGTCTGACTCCCCCGACATAAAAAAGGGAAAGTAATATTTTGAATTTTTTTTAATAATCTCTACATTGCACTTGGGGCTCTAACTCACAACCCTAAGATCAAGAGTCCCATGATTCTCTCACTGAGCCTGCCAGGTACCCCAGAAAGTAATATTTTAATTGGGACCAGAATTATCCTACATATTTAATTTTGTATTTACTTTTCAAGGTGATCAAGTCCTGGGCAAGAGCCTACTAGGCAATACTGTTTTCAATATTTTAAATAAAGATATCCATCTTGAATAGCATTAGAATGGCCTAAAAATGGGCCACCTGCCTGGGTGGCTCAGTCAATTAAGCGTCTGCCTTCAGCTCAGGTCATGATCCCAGGATCCTGGGATAGAGTCCCACATCGGGCTCCTTGCTCAGTGGGGAGCCTGCTTCTCCCTCTGCCTCCCGCTTCCTATGGTCATGCTCTCTCCCTCTTTCTGACAAATAAATAAAAATCTTAAAAAAAAAAAAAGAATTACCTAAAAATGTTTAGTATGTAATTTCTTTTCTGGCTGTATAGTCTTGAGTATACAAAATTCCCATGAGTGTGTGCACGCGCACGCGTGCGCGCGCGCACACACACACACACACCCCTATACATAAAAAAATCTAAATAGAAAAAACTATGACTGGGAAGGTTCTGATTTTGATTGAATTCCAAAGTCCATTCTTCAAAGAGCTCTTTTGGCTGAGTGATCAAATCCAACCCACAGTTAGCTCTGTACTGTTATCTTTCATCTAAGATCCATCCCTGGAGATCTTGTCTGGGCTCAAAAGGCCACACCTCAGAGAATACTTGGTGTGTGTGTGTATGATCTTTTTCAGCACTGGCTTTCTCTGCCTATACCTGGCTTCCCTCTGACCATTAGTCTCCCTGTTGAGCACTATTTCCCTCTATCTCCGTGTCCCCCCTCCCCCACCCCCCACCTGACTTGCTCCTCCTTCAAACTCACCTCAGTTTTTACCACATCCTGCTGAGTCTGATTCTGAGGCGCATCTCAATTCCATCCATGTCTTCCTCTACTACTGGGGTCTGACACTACTAGTTTTCTGCTGTGACCCTCCACTACCTCTTTTCTTTTCTTTTCTTTTCTTTTCTTTTCCTTGCCTTTCCTTTCTTTATTCTTTTTCTTCTTTAAATCTTGTGTATGTATGTATGTATGTAATCTCTATACTCATCGTGGGGCTTGAACTCATAGCCCTGAGATCAAGAGTCACATGCTCTTTGGACTGAGCCACCCAGGTGCCCTTTTACTACCACTTTCTTTGGGACTAATGTACAATCCCCAGTGCAGCTGGCTGGAGTGATATTTCTGAGACATGGCTCTCTTTGTATCAGTTCCACGTGTGGCTTTCAAGTGGCTTCATTCTCCTACCCTAAAGGGAAAAAATCAAAATTCCTGAAAAACATTGATAATAGATCTAGCTTTGCTAGATTTGGTCTACCCACATTTTCCCAGCCAAATGTCTCACATTTCTACCTTATTCTTATTCCCCATACCTCTCCTACTTTTCCTCCCTAGTTGGTTATTTGTTTGTTTGTTTGTTTATTTAATTTAGCTCCACACCCAGCATGCAGCCCAACACAGGGCTTGATATCACAACCTTGAGGTCAAGACCTGAGCTGAAATCAAGAGTCAGATGCTTGACCGAGTCACCCAGGTGCCCTTCATCACCCCCTATCTTTCTCATTCCTCTCCTCACTGTTGATTCCTCAGCCATTTCTTTCAGTTCCTAGAAGATGCCCTGCTCTTTCCCTTTCTTCCCAAGACTGTCACTCACTTTCCAAATCCCTTTTCTCTCATCCTTCAGGACCCAAGCCCCCATTCAGCCCCCAGGAGAATCTCCCTGACCTTCCTCTTCTACTAGTTTAGGTTGGGTATCTCTACTATGCATCCAAAGCACCCTCAACTTCTTTAATAAAGAAATCCTCTTTTGTGATTATTTGTGGGCTTGTTAAATACTTTGTAAATAAGTAAATTTCTTAACTATTTCAAAGAAGCATACATTCTAAACCCCTCATGGGCCACATTATAGAGGAGTAGAAGATTCACCAGATATGCAAAATTGTGACAAATAATTAGAAGCAGGGTCTAATATCTGTTCCTTCTTCCTAGTGTAAGTTTTCCATTACTCTACAATATTATTGACAACTATTTTGCATTGCACTTTAAACCTATGGGAAAACATCTTCTTGATAGTATGCTCAGAATTTAATTTTCTCTACCCTCTTTTCTCATACTAAGTGAGAGTCCAGAGTAGGAGGAACTGGGTGGTATAGTTGAGCATGTTCTAATTTTATTTTTTTATTATTATTTTTTAAAGATTTTATTTATTTGTCAGAGAAAGAGTGAGCACAAGTAGGCAGAGCGGCAGGCAGAGGGAGAGGGAGAAGCAGGCTCTCCACAGAGCAGGGAATCCAATGCAGGGCTGGATTCTAGGACCTTGGGATCATGACCTGAGCCGAAGGCAGCCACTTAACAGACTGAGTCACCCAGGGGCCCCCATGTTATAATTTTAATGGAAGGAGTTCAGCATGCCTGGGATTACTCACAAAAAAATCACCAGCTATACCTGATAAAAACCTTGGTTTTGTTCCATGCCTGCATACATAGTTATAGTCTTAAACTGATATCCAAATGCAGTTAACTATAATAACTGTGGAAGAGGTTGCATGCTTCTAGAGGATGAAATATATCATGAAACAAAATGTATAATTGTGTACCATAAATAGCAATTCCAAAAAGATTCATAATCACTGATCTATTTCTTCTCTTTTTTTTTTAAATCTTTTTTTTTTAGATTTTATTTATTTATTTGACACAGAGAGAGAGAGATTACAAGTAGGCANCTCTTTTTTTTTTAAATCTTTTTTTTTTTAGATTTTATTTATTTATTTGACACAGAGAGAGAGAGATTACAAGTAGGCAGAGAGGCAGGCAGAGAGACAAGGAGAGGAGGAAGCAGGCTCCCCGCTGAGCAGGGAGCCCGATGCGGGCCTCGACCCCAGGACCCTGAGATCATGACCTGAGCTGAAAGAGAGGCTTTAACCCACTGAGCCACCCAGGCGCCCTATTTCTTCTCTTATAACCACTCTTGTGTTCAAGCTTCTAACATGTCTGCACGTAACATATTCCCCCTCCCTCCATTTTGGCAAATGTGATATGTTTGATCATTATTCTTTTCCCTTTGAAAACATACGTATTTTTCCTTGGTTATTTCTAGAAGAATAATTTTCAGTTTTTAGTTATAAAAAACAGCTTTAAATTTAATTCTGAAAAAATTTGCTTTTGTAGCTAGAAAGATGCTGTTCTTTGGAAGCTATTGAACACAGCTCACAAGTTTTTATCATCTGTATTCACATTGAGAAAAAGTGCATTTAGTGCATTATTTATAGGGTTATGTCACTAGAGATTTGGTATTTTATTCCAACTGAACACTGTAGATTGTGGGAAAACATACAGGAATGTCTTGGTATCTGCATTATCACTATGATTGACTTGCTGTGACATTCCATCCTCCTAATGAATATAAAATCATTGCTAACATGTCCTCATTCAGCAGAAATACATAAACAATGAAGGAAAGTAATTAAATTTTAGCTTACATTTGACTGAGTGGTTACCGGTTTTGGGTGGCAGCCACAAAAAGCCAGGCAAACTCCCATGATGCCAGGCTATCAGGCAGTTTCCAGCAGTGACAGGTGACTACAGTTTTCTTCTTAGAAAAGTTTCCAAATGTGTCATAAAAAGTCCTTAAGGTCAAATATAAAACATATATTCTCTTGCTTGTGAGAATGCATTCTGTAAACATCCTTCCTGTACACTTTCTGGTTTGTGGTTGCCATGGAACCCCCTTCTTTCCCTGTTGGCAGGGACTTCCTTATTCTATCTGACAAAATCTTATGGCCACTGACCCCCAGTCCTGCACATGCAGGCCACCTCCCCCCTCTCTGTCCCACTGCTGGCACTAACCCATCTCATCATGCCTCTCTTCTTGATGCCAGAGCAGAGTTGAGTTTCCTAACTCTGGGAATATGATGTACTTAGTACAGTCTCAGTTGGAACTCTAAATGTGTTTCCCTTTAGGAATTCACGTGGTAGAATTCCTCCATGAAGGGTTGAATAGGTTTTCTCTTCTGCCTTGGAACCAAATCATCACATAATAATGGTTGTGTAGAAAGTATGTTAAAAACTGACTTGGAGGGTACACCTGGGTGGCTCAGTCAGTTGAGCATCTGTCTTCAGCTCAGGTCATGATCCCAGGGTCCTGGGATCGAGGCCCGCATCGGGCTCCCTGCTCAGTGGGGAGCCTGCTTCCCCGTCTCTCTCTCTGCCTGCCTCTCTGCCTCCTTGTGATCTCTCTCCCTCTGTGAAATAAATAAATAAAATCTTAAAAAAAAACAAAAAAAAACAAAAAAAACCCCACAAGAAACAAAACTGACCAGGGGTGGGTTAGTGGTGATTTGGGGAAAACTGAAATTGCCTGGACTTCTAGCACTATTCATCTTCCTGTACTATTTATATTCACTTAATATCAAAATGAATTGTGATTAGGGACGCCTCAGTGGCTCAGTCAGTTAAGTATCATGATCTCAGGGTTGTGAAACCTGCTTAAGATTCTGTCTTTCTCTATCTCTCTGTCCCTCCCTGCCCCCACCCCCCAAAAAAAGAAAGAAAGAAAAGAAAAGAAAAACAGTTTGCATTACAAAAAATGAATTGTGATTTTAAGAAAACAGTTTTGAAACAATCAATGGAAACAATTCTTACAGGCATGGTATAGCAATCAAGTCAAAAGTGAATAGCAAGGGGACGCCTTGGTGGCCCAGTTGGTTAAGCATCTGCCTTCTGCTCAGGTCATGATCCCAGGGTCCTGGGATCGAGTCCCATATTGGGCTCCCTGCCCAGCAGGGAGCTTGCTTCTCCCTCTGCCTCCACCATTCCCCCTCTTGTTCTCTCTTTCTCTCTCTCTCTCTCTCCGATAAATAAGTAAAATTTAAAAAAAAAAGTGAATAGCAAGGCTCAAGAGAGTGATGTCTGAGTCTAGCCTTCATTCCCTATTTACAAAGTGTTGTAATTCTAGAATTTCACCAATAAATAGATTATGTGAAATCTGCGAAGTCAAGATGACTGGGAATAATTTTGAGTTTGACTTTTCTTTTTCACCACTCCTGTCCCTAAAACTTAATATACATTTAGAACCCAGATTTAGAAATATATGGTGTTTTATTAGGTTACTTATGTGTGGATGTTTTATTTGTTTTGTTTTATAGAGAGGGAGAAGGAGAGATAGAATCTCAAGCAGGTTCCATGTACAGCCCAGAGCCTGATGCTGGGCTTGATCTCACAACCCTGAGATTATGACCTTATTCGAAATCAAGAGTCAGACATTTAACTGACTGAGCCACCCACACACCTCTATTTATGTGTTTTTTTTCCTTAAAGATACAGGTTTTTATTTTTAAAAATTTTTAAATTTTAACGTGAAGTGTTATATTGTTTAATGTTTAATGTTAGCATGCAGTGTTGTATTAGTTTCAGGTGTACAATAAAGTAATTCTAGGTTATTTATGTTTTTAAAAAATTTATTCCTAAAGAAAATGTCTATTGAGCCTTAATCACTGTGCCCTTTGGGGATTAGTGAGAAATAAATGGGTGAGAAAGAAAAGAAGTATTTGTATTGGCGAACCTGAATGTACAGGTTAGAAAGGTCCTGTGGCTACAGGAATGGGGATGGGTTTCATTAATTAAAATTAAAAACTTGGAATGGAAACCACATGGGAAATAAATCTCTAGAGGAAAGAGAGAGCAGCTTCTCAGACAAGAATTAAGTAAGTGGCCAAAAATGGTCTATCACATAATTGTATAATTATATGGATATTTTCTGTGATGAAAGAAAGATAATTTGAGGACTAATAGGGCAACAGACTAAGGGGGCAAATAAGCTAGATACATGAATGACTTTTCTTCTTCAGTCAAAGTCTTCCTGTTGATGTGTTACCTTTTTAATGGATCATGGAAATGAAGTTTTCTCTAAAGAGGAGGTCTCTAGTGTATGAGTTACATCTTTAAATATTTTATTTTGGCACTCTAAATTTTTGCCTTTCTAAAGGCAGCTTTATAGAAAGATACTTTCAAAAGTACCAGGGGGAATTATGAGTAACAAGAGGTTGGGACAGGCTGAGAAGTCTCAAGACAGACTGTGAGCTTGAGGAGCTAAGAGTGCAAAAAGGAGATGCAATCTCCATCTCAGTATAGAAACATCTGTTATGGGGGGAGAAAAGGTGGTGAAGGGCACCCTGCTTACAGAAAGGAAATCAAAGTCAAAATGTCGTGCCAAACTAGTGTTAAAAAAAGAGATAACAGGCTCCAAATGGAGTCACTTGTACTAAGCCCCATGTCTGCAAACCAAGACTTACTACTTAATCTAATTGTAGTTGCAGCCTTTCCCAGGAATGTAATCTTTAACCAGTCAGTCTGGAATTATTTGGCCAGCACTAGTGAGGTAATCTGCCTGATGGACACCTGCTGTCCTCCAAAGGGAGGTAACCTTGCCTGAAACAATCCACTCTTTGGATCTTTGCTCTGACTCCTTCTGCCTCTGAGAGTCTTCCATTTTGTCCAGCTCCTTGGAACTCCTTCTCATCTGCTAAAATGGGATGCTGCCCCATTCATGAATCACTAAATAAAGTCAATTTGATCTTTAAATTTACTCGGCAGAATTTTGTTTTTTAACACAAGAGAGAAGGCAAGGTTCAGAGTCCAGGAAACTAGGTCTGGGTTTATTGGGTTTGACGTCCAAAGATTCAGGTCCATTTTAAGAGACCCATAAAGAAAAAGATCAAGAACGTTAACCAGAATTCCAACAGAACTCAGTTGAAATCTGGGTTTGTGGTGTCCCAGGGCTTCACTGACAGGAAGAACAGAGAAGGTGAGATGGGGGCAGGCAGGAACAGGCAATGGTATGAATGGATTTTTAATATTTACAATAAAAGAAATGAGTCTTATAAATATTACACCAAAACCTGGCTTTAAAGAAAGTAAAAAAGAAAGAAACCCATCCCCATTCCTGTAGCCACAGGACCACCTGTGTGGCTCAGTGGGTTAAAGCCTCTGCCTTCAGCTCAGATCATGATCTCAGGGTCCTGGGATCGAAGAAAGAAACCCATCCCCATTCCTGTAGCCACAGGACCACCTGTGTGGCTCAGTGGGTTAAAGCCTCTGCCTTCAGCTCAGATCATGATCTCAGGGTCCTGGGATCGAGGCCCACATCAGGGTCCCTGCTCAGCAGGGAGCCTGCTTCCTCCTCTCTCTGCCTGCCTCTCTGCCTACTTGTGATCTCTCTCTCTCTCTCTCTCTCTCTGTCAAATAAATAAATAAATAAAATCTTTAAAAAAAAAAGAGAGAGAAAGTAAAATTGGGTTTATCCACTAATGTTACAGGGAAGTATTCCTGATGATTGGAGGATACAGGAGACAGGAAACTGAACAAATGATGTTGAGAATATCAAGCCGGGTCTGGGACCTTCCTTGAGGAATGGACTTGTCTTAGTCACCTCTGGGTCTTTAGGACCTAAAACTTGGAGCTGAGTTGTGGTTCAGTGAAGTGGTGACTCTTCTTTATAGGATCCTTTAAAAGTCCTCCATAGTGACCTGGGGGGAGCAGAAACAGATTTTAATGGATTAAAACAGGTTCTAGGTATAGCGAGTCATAGAGTATCAAAGTGTTAGCTGAGAGGCTGAATTTGGCCTGTAGACTTATGTTTGTTTGTTTGTTTTTGTTTGTTTTTCCCCCTTTGGCTTAATCAGCTCAGATTTTTAAAAAGCAATGCAATTGAGTCCCTGGAAGGGAGGTGCACCCTTCAGTTTGCCTTGCTTTTCTATGACACAGTTGTTTTACCAGCCTCATACCTGAAGCCATTTGAGTTTGACTCTTGGTCACTACCTGTGAAACAAAGAAGCACAGTCAGCTGAGTGAGCTGATGTTAGTAAACTGATGTAAAACACAAAATTTCAGAAGTTCCCAAGAGACATTTTCAAACTTCCATCGCTGCCTCAAAACTAGGGGCGGATGGCTACATCCTCTTATTCATTCAGTTAGCATTTTCAGTACCTAGTTGCCTGTCAATTGAAGTCTAAACCTCCTTTTTATTTTTATTTATTTACTTTTATTTTTGTTTTAAGATTTATTTATTTATTTTTATTTATTTGAGAGAAAGAGAGCATGCCCTGAAGGAGAAGCAGATTCCCCGCTGAGTGCAAAGCCTGACATGGGGCTCAATCCCAAGACCCTGAGACTATGACCTGAGCCCGAGTCAGATGCTCAACCACCTGAGCCACACAGGCATCCCTGCATTCACATTTTTCATGCGAAACTTTGCATTGACTCAGAAAACAAAAGCTCAGATCTAAAAAAATGTATGTGAAAAGATGATCAGATTTAGTAATCTGGGCAAATTCTGTGCAATACTTACCTGAATTACAAATTATGTGAGTGAGGCTGTAGAAGCTCATTTCTTGGAAAGCTCTCTTTTACCAAATATAATAATGAGGTCAATTGCCATAACGTTGTAGATGCTGGGGACTTTCCAAGAAGGTACCCTGGAAGATTCTAAATAGGAGTGATCAAATCCTAGCCAATTAAAATGTTTTTTTCTTTTTAAAATCAATTTTACCAATGTAATTCCATCTGGCTGAATTGAGAAAGTAATTTATTTTACTAAATTATAAATATATTAACTGAATGAAAATAGCTAAATCACATGTCTGTTCCCTTCCTGATACACTGTAAATCTGAGCTTCCCAGGTAAACATTCAGTAAAAAGGCTTTAGACCCAGGGCTTCTACTACTGGCCTTCTACATAATTAGGTATAGAAATATTTTATTTTATTTTATTTTATTTTTTATTTTTTTAATATTTTATTTATTTATTTGACAGAGAGAGATCACAAGTAGGCAGAGAGGCAGGCAGAGAGAGAGAGGAGGAAGCAGACTCCCTGCCGAGCAGAGAGCCTGATGCGGGCCTCGATCCCAGGACCCTGAGATCATGACCTGAGCCGAAGGCAGAGGCTTTAACCCCTGAACCACCCAGGTGCCCTAGAAATATTTTAGAAAAGTACAAACACCTATGATTTTAAATTACTTTTTTAAGCTTTGACTGAAAGCAGACTTACTTATGGCCTAATTTGCATGTGCTTATAGAGATCCTGTTTAAAAGTTTTAAATTGTTATTTTAAAAATAATAGCATGTACTGTATATTAATTAATTAGAATTTAAATAAAAATCTGGAAAGAAATAACAGATCTGCTTAACATACCTATAAAATTCTGTGCACTGAGAAGTATCCTTCCCATCCCATTCTTCCTTGTTGTCCTAGCTGGCAACCTCATTCCAGTAAGGTAACCACATTTATTTTATTAATCCTAAAATTTGTATTGTATTTTTTGTAAGGGAGAGAGAGAGGGAGAGAAATGAGAATTAACTTTATAATATATAAGTAAATACACGTTATTCTCTGTCCTTTTTATATAAATGGCATACTATACAAATTGTTCTACATTTTTTCATATTTAATAATATATTTTGCAGATAATTATATAAGAGTACATAAATAGCTTCCTCATTCTTTTTATAGCTGCACTATATTGTTTTGGGTTGTTTCCAGTTTTATGCTGTTACAAAAAAAATTGCATTAGTGAATAACTCTGTACAAATACTACTTTACAAATGTGCAGGTATTCCTGTAAAATAAAAAGTTAGAATTGGAGTTGTGAATTCCAAGAGTTATGTTATGAATTTGCTATTCTTGTAGATGTTGTCCAGTTGCATTCCGTTAAGGTTTGTACCAAATTATAGTCCCACCAATTTATGAGAATGCCAGTTTTTCCACAGTTTAATCCAAACTGTGTATTATCAAACTTTCATTTTTTTAATCCATCCAACAGATAAAAATGACAGATAGCTTTAACTTCTATTCCTTATATTATGAGGAATATTGCAGCTCATTTTCATATATTTGAGACCCATTTATATTTCCATTTTGGTGAATTATCTACTTATATCTTTATCCATTTGTATTGCTTTTTTTCTTATTTGTTGAAACACACTTTACATTTTAGGAATATTAGGTCTTTATCTACAATATATTTCAAATATCTTTACTAATTTGTCATTTGTTTTGATTTGGCTTATAGGCTTTCTGTTTTTGATTCTCTGGTTTGTTTTATTTTATCACACAGAAGTTTTGATTGATTATGTGATTGAATTTACCAATTTTTTAAAAGATTTTATTTATTTATTTATTTGAGAGAGCGAGCAGATTGAGGAAGCACAAGCGGTGGGGGTGGGTAGGGTCAGAGGGGCAAAGGGAGAGGGAGAAGCAGGCTCCCCACTGATCAGGGAGTCCCATGTGGGGCTCAATTCCAGGACTCTGAGATCATGACCTGAGCCGAAGGCAGAAGCTTTAACCCACTGAGCCACCCAGGCGCCCTCTTTTAAATTTTCTCTTAAAATTTCTAGAGTCCTTGTCAGAAAGATCTTCCCCTGTTTTCTTCTAAACATTTATGGCTTTATTTTTTTTATTTCATTTTTTTATTCATTAAGAATTTTTTTCTGGTGTGCATTATGAAATGTGTGTTCTATGTTAATCCTCCGCCCCAGATGGCTACCTACTTGTCCCAGCAGCATATATTAAATAGCCTGTCTTTTCCCCTACTGATCTGAATTGCTATCCTTAATCCTCTTATGTATTTTGATCTATTTTTAGACATTTTATTCTGTGACTTGGTCTGTTTATCTATGAGCCAGACGACACTACTATAACTGTTAAGGCTTTATATTTCAACCTCTAGAAGTTCCCATGCTCTTCCATTGCCCTTCATTGTTCATTTTCTTGACTGTTTTGACTATGTCCTTTTTAAAAATGTACTCCAGCACTATCTTGTCTAGTTAAAAAAGTTATTATTTATTGTATTGAAAGGATGAAAAGACATGAATAATTGACATTTATGTAATATTGAGTTTTTTCTTGTACTAAAACAAAGTATGCCTTTCCTTTTGATCAGTTCTTCTTTTTTGTTCTTCAGAGGGTTTTAAATTTTTCTATCTTTAGCTTTTGCTCATTTCTTAAGATAATTCTTAGGTGTTCTGATATTTTTATTGCTATTGTAAATAAGATCATCCTTCAAAGCTGTTGACACATATGTGGACAAATACAAATTAAAAGTAAGAGGTCTAATTCCCCCTCTTGAAAACAAGGGAAGAGATTTTCCTCCCCTTCTTTTTCTTAGAGCATTTCCTTTAGAAACTTATAATTAGAGGTGGTTTCTCTTCTCTTTGAACTGCGTATAAATTCTTATGAAAACTAGATAGGCCTTTTGTCAGCTTTTCTGCTTAGGAATGCCTTTCTCAAGAACTCGGGAACCATCTCCTTCCCATGTAAACATCCAAGGAAGACAGCACCCTATTTCCAAGTTTCAGCAGGAGGGCAGGAGCCTCACTTTGGCGGCCCTGGCTCCCAGTTGTAAAACTACCTCCTGTCATAAAAATATGAGAAGTTTGTTTTTCCTGCAGTTAACTAGCACAGATGGGCACTTTAACTGCCAGGTAAGTTTAGGATGAACTATGTGAAATAAAATGGTGCTGTCAAGTCCTGTGACTTAAGGACTAGTTACTGTTTATCTTGAGAACATGTACATGATGGGTTGTAATCTGCCTGACTATGTGGCTGAAGGATGAGATTTCTCTCTGTCTTAGCAGAGTCTTATCAGATTCCCTGTGATGTGTATAACATTCTGGTTTAATGCTTATTCAATAATAAAATTATTTTCTTTCTTTACTACCTTTGTGGAGAGGATTTCTGGATTGGGAGGAGATTTTGTTTTTAGTCACATTTCCTCACATTCGGTTCGTTGTTGTGTCCCCCTCCTCCTTCTTCAGCTGTGGCAGCCATCTTGGACTCTGCCCGTGACCTTGAAGATAGGAACTCCCCTGTGTTGGCTAAGATGTTGAGGAAAAAGGAAGAAACTTGGCATCTGAGGACTACGGAGCCGCTGTAACAGCCCTGAATTTCTTAGCTTTAGATTTCTTTCGTGTGAGAGAGAAATAAAATTCTCTTGTTTCAGCCACTGTTATTTTGGTTGTTCTATGAGTCTGAATCAGTTATTCTACCTGATACACTGCCAGAAAGAATAACTTCAGATAAAATAAAGCCGAATCAGCTTTCTTATTTCAGCATCCTTTAACATTTAACTGTTTTGTTGTTGTTGTTGTTTTGCTTACACCCATGCACTGCATGCAAGTCAGCTGTTTAATTATCAAGACATGCATTTTGCGACCAGTTTATTTTTGGTCTTTTACCATGAAGCCGTTTGTTCAAATTTAAATGTCCTCTGGGTGCTTTTCTGGCTTTAAAAAAATGACTAAGATGGGATGCCTGGGTGGCTCAGTCCATTAGGCATCTGCCTTTGGCTCAGGTCATGATCCCGGGTCCTGGGATTGAGTCCCGCATCAGGCTCCTTGCTCAGGGGGGAGCCTGCTTCTTCCTCTGCCTGCTGCTCCCACTGCTTGTGCTCTCTCTCTCTCTGACAAATAAAATATTTTTTAAAAAGAGACTAAAGATCTTTTACAGGTAAAAATATTAAACATTGGTCACATTTTGAGCATCAATCCGCCATTAATGCATATGTTGGAATGGGCCTATAATATTCTTAAGGGAAATCTTGACCCTCTCATAGGCTCACTTCTATGCAGTGGTAGCTAGATCTTCTATTTCCACATGGGACTGTAAGAGTCTTCAGCTTTTGTTAAAGGATGTTAATTCAGTACTAGCTTTGCTGATGATTAAAACCTATCTTTCCGTCCTACAGCAGCACCAGGGAATGTCTCCAGGCACTTGTCAGGAAGTGTAACATTAAATTCACAGCCACTTAGTATGAAGCAAAAGCCCTCTGAAAAGAGTAATATTTATGGAGGACAGCTTGAAGAATATGCAGTCCTTCCTTTCTTTAGATGATCAGCAGTCCATCCTTAACTTAAACAGATCCTCTCGGGGCTGTTTGTCTGGATTCCGTTGTTTTGGTCCCTTGTACATGGCTTTTATTTAATTATGTTTTGTTGTTATGACTCCTGCCTACATTTAAAGATATTATAAGTAATAGTTGTGTGAAATTATTATAATGACTATAACACTATTGTTGACTCAGTTATTCATTTCATGACATGGTATTTTCTTTATGAGTTCACATTCAATAACTTTCTTTTTGGTTTCATTACAAAACTGTGCATTTATTGAGTAAGTGACTGGTTACTTTTTATTGAGTAGTTGGTTTGTTTTTGGATTATTTTATGCATTTTTGTGTGGCATATAGTTTACTAAGTCTGATGGCATATTTTTCTGAAACAATTACATCAGAATAAACCCTTGGTTTACTGTTGCTTCCCATTTCACACTTTCATATATCATCCTCCTTTTTCATGATCTCTGTTCCTGTGACTTTTTCCTCCTTGGGTCATCTCTTTGGTTTTGTCTCTCTGTATTAAGGGTAAAGAAGTTTAGTTGGTTCAGTCTGCTTTTCTTAGCAGGATAAAAAACAAAAACACCTTTTTTTTTTTTTTTTTAGAGTGAAGAAGTTTCATTGAGCTTTTAAGAGAAAGAGCTTCAAAGTTGATAGTCTTTTTTTTTTAAGATTTATTTATTTATTTATCAGAGAGAGAGAAAGAGAGCACAAGCAGTGGGGAGCAGCAGGCAAAGCAAGCAGAGGGAAGAGCAGACTCACCACTGAGCAGAGAGCCTGATGTGGGACTCGATCCCAGGACCCTGGGATCATGACCTGAGCCAAAGGCAGTCGCTTAACCAAATGAGCCACCCAGGAGTCCCAAAGTTGATAGTCTTTTAGAATGATTTTTTTAAAGAAAAATTGGAATTTCTACTTTATTTTTCAGGCTAACAATTTACTTATTTATTTTTTAAACATATTTAGAACTTTTATTTTACTTCTTTTTTAAAAAATTGATAATACATCCATGCAGCTCTAAGTGCAAAAGGAACAGACAAGTATGGAATGAAAACTCTCCCCAACCCATGTCCCAGTCTCTAAGTTCCCTTCCCTCAGAAATTGCCAATGTCATGTTTCTTTTGTACTGTGCATTTTGGGGTATACTTTTTGTATAAACAAACAAATATATAAAAACTCTTTCTTCTGATTTTTTATGGTAATATACTCTTCACACTGTGCTTCCTTCCTCTTTTGTCCAAAATGGCATATATTAGAGCTCTCTCCATACCCGTGCATGGAGTGCTTCCAGATTCTTTATTCTAGTTGCCAAGGATCTTGTGGTTATACTTTATTTAACCACTTCTCTCTTCACGGTCATTTGGTTGTTTCTAATCTTTTAAAAAATTATTAATACAAACAGTATTTTTTAAAAGATTTTATTTATTTATTTGACAGAGAGAGAGAGAGAGAGAGAGATCACAAGTAGGCAGACAGGCAGGCAGAGAGAGAGGAGGAAGCAGGCTCCCTGCTGAGCAAAGAGCCCGATTCAGGGCTCGATCCCAGGACCCTGAGATCATGACCCGAGCCAAAGGCAAAAGCTTAACCCACTGAGCCACCAAGGTGCCCTAGTACAAACAATATTATTGGATAACCTTGTACAGAACCAGTTTGCCTATTTGAGTATATCTGTAAGATACAGTCCTAGAAGTATAACTTTCAGCTCACTTTGTGCATGTATTTTAAGTTTTGATGGATATTGCCAACTTGCTGTCCGTGGAAGTGGTACTAATTTACATTCCCCCAGCTATTTTTGTATTCCTTCTTAAATGAGGCCTCAAAGCATCAAATTACTTGATATCATTTAAGTGCTCTACAGAATTAACCATAGATGGTCTTTGCCCTTAAGAAACTAACATTCAAAAGAGATGGATTTTTTCCCAAACATGCATGTATTTTTTATTAAATTATTTTATTTTATTTTATTTTTGATGCATGTATTTTTTAAATGACCGTTCAGCTTTTTGTAATTTACTTTCCCACATTTCTTAGTTGCTTTAGAAAAGTCAGAGAGAGTGAGCATGTGAAACTGGCAGAAACAGCTAGAAAGGTAGTTAAGGAAGAGTAGTCCTCCCTTGCCCCAGGGCACATCATGTTGTCTCTGCCAACTCCTGCTCCTGGATTTGAAGAGGCCTGTAGTTGTGGGAGAAGAGGGTGGGAAGAGATGAGCTACAAGTCTGGTGTCTAAAAGTGGACGCTTAAACATAGCCTTGCCCAGGAAACTTTCCAAACTACAAATTACCCTTAACTTTAAGGGGGAGGAAAAAAAAAAAAGCTCCAAACCATTCCCACGAAAGATTCTGATGTGAAAGAATAAAAGAGCAATATACAAACAATCTCTTGCACACTGGCTGGCAGGAGTCAGGAAGAGACATCTAGCTCCCCAGGGCTGGGCCTGGCAACAGAGCTCTGGCTCCAAATAACTCTACACCCATTTCTGCCCATCTCATTTTATCTGTGAAATAAGAGGACAAATATGTTTTTCTTTTTGTTAAAACAGAGTCTCAGAGAGCTTACCTGCTTTGCCCTGGGATCCCACAGTGGAGATGTGGCCAACAGAGCAAGAATTTGAGAAGGTCGTACTACCTGCCTCCACCATGGGCCTCAGGCCTCTCTTGTCACTCTTATGAGAAGCCAGAACTCTGCCTCGAACTCAGGGCCCTCCCTCCCAAAGTCCATCTCACACTATTCTGACTCATTCTCAGATGAATCCTTTTCACAGATTCTGAATTCCAACACAGAATTACAAGTTCATCTGGTAACATACTCTATCTTTTTCCACTTCATGTCTTTATGTTCTTCCTCTGCCTGGAAGATTCTTTCCCCATTCATGACACATCAAAATTCTAGCTGCACTGTGCATTCATTAAATTTTCCCTAACCCTGCTCCAACAAACTGTGAAATCTCTCTCGGCCAAACGCATGCTTCTCTTTCTCATACGTCTCATCTGGCATATGGCAGAGCTGTTCATGTTCATGACTTTGCCTCTCATCTTCCCCTGCATTGGATTATAAAAGCCCTTTTATGGCACAAACCATTATCCTTATATTCATTGCAGTGCCTGACTCACTTGAGCAGTTTAAACACACACACACACACACACACACACACACACACACACACACACAGGCACATGTGAGTGTATTTAGCATATGCATAAAGCAATTATGATTGAAGTAAATGAATGAACGAAAAAGTGTAACTTTTTTCTTATAGGTTGAATGGGTGGAAGACATTTATTATAATTGATGCAACCAGGAGATATCATTTCCTCCATTTCTAGTTAACCAGTGGTTCTCAATGCCATTAGAATGACCTGCATAGATTGTTAAAACTCAGGATGCTGGGCCCCACCCTCAGAATTTGATTCAGTGGGTTTGAGAGTGTATATTTCTAACAAATTCCCAGGTGATGCTGATGCTGCCAGTTCAGGCAACTACAGGTTGAGACCCACGGAAATAAGCTATTAATTGTGTAAGTTTAGTGACATAATTATTCCTTGGTCACTTCTGTCCAATTAGACTTGGTCTGTTTACTCAGGAGGGTGTTTGATAGATGCCAGAAGCAGTTTGGACTGTGAGCATGTCACTGGACTGTGAGGGATGAGAAGACCACGCTTTGTGGCTGGCATTGTTTGGACATTGTTGAGCCTGTGATGGAATCCAAAGAAATCCTCTTTCCATGTCCCCTACCTCCCAGAGGAAGGACCATAGACTTGAAGGTCAAGCACTATTTAAACTTCAGTGCCCTGTTGTGATAATGCCTGGGATGGGATACACCACAAGGAGATAAGGCACTGTACTGACATGGAGCCCGTGTGATCCTAATGTCTGAATTTTTAAAAGAATGGGTCTCAAGAACATAATTTGTGGGGCCCAGCACAAAATAAAAATGAGGCATCTTTTGATAAAGAATTATGAAGAATTTCAAGCAGCAATAGCAGCACATAAAGCTCTTCTCCCTGTAGAGTCGGTGTGACCTGTCCAACTTCATGGAGAGGTCATGTGTCCATGAAGTTGGTCCCGACTATGGTCATGCAAGGGTTTCCAGCCATTTCAGGAAGAGAAAGCAAATGCCAGGGGAAGAGACAGGGTGACGCAGAGCAATCGCATGACGCCTGTGGAGATGGTGGAGCAGGAGGCTGGAGTTAGAGCTGACTTTCTTGGCCCTTCATTATTGCGCTGCTTCCCCCGCCCCCCCTCAGAATAGAGAGCAGTGAAGGGTTGGCGTGTCCCTCAGGATATATGCGCCATGATGGGTTAAAAAAAAAATGCCAAGGATGCCACCAACTTGCTACCCCCTGCAGTGCAGGGAAGAGTCTGAGAAGTGCCAGGCTGCCTGGAAGCAGCAGGTCACCCCAGGAACATACCAGAACTTAGAGTTGATGCCGTTCTCCCCCTTTAGTGCATCTTTTTCTTCAGGGGCTTCCTTTTTTTTTTTTTTTTTAATGACATATATTATTCTTCTGTGGAAAATTTTTTCTTGGAAAAACTTGTATTTTTTAAATTAAAAAAAGAGATTGTATTTATTTATTTGTCAGAGAGAAAGAGAGAGAGTGAACACAAGCAGGGGAGATGCAGACAGAGGGAGAAGCAGGCTCCCTGCTGAGCAAGGAGCCCCATGTGGTACTCAATCCAAGGACCCCAGGATTATGACCTGAGCCGAAGGCAGATGCTTAATCAACTGAGGCACCCAGGTGTCCTCAAAACTTGAATTTATTAAAAAATAAATAAATAAAGGGATCCGTAGGTTTTCCATTAAGTGCCTACCAGCTGGCAAGCTCCTTGGGAGCTGGGATCATGTTCCAGGCATCTTGGTGTCCTTGTTCTCAGTACAGTACTAGGCCCACAGACAAAGTGAGGTATAATTATGTTGAAAGATTGAACAGAATTCCTTCTGACATTTGCTCTGAAACTTCAAATATTCTCCGTAGTGTCTAGCACAGTGTCATTGTTTAAATGTTTTTTTTTTAAAAAAAAGCTAATCTGAGGCACACATTTGGGTTATGAGTTAAAGTTTTGCTAGTTTTGTTATGGAATTTTTCTTGTTATAATAAAATCCTTTGCTAGAATATGTATGCCAAAAAATTTAAGACTTTTGAGATTTAATTTGACACAAAGTCACTGCGTGATCTGGGTAGCCAATTAATAAGTCTGGGCCTTCTTTTTCACATTCCTTAATTTGTCTTTTAATTGAGCAATCAATTAACAGCCATTTATTGAGTCAGGCTTTGCTAAGCACAGAGCATCTTCACACATGCAAATAGACATAAGTATTCGTTCTTCACCCTATCAGTTGGTGCTCATGGACATATAAAGAAAGAACAGTGTGATTCTACCTGTGCCGAAATGGTAGGGGTTGTAAAAGGGCTCCGTGAACGGAGGGGAGGAACCCCCTCTTTCTGCCTGGGGAGTTGAGACAGATTTTACAAAGGGGGTACCACTGAGGAGTGGTGGATGGGCTCCCCGGAAATGGCCTCAAACTTCTTCTAACTATGTGGGTCAAAATGAAAGACTCCCTTAAGTTCCTTGCAGAGCTCGAATAGGATTTAAAAGATGGCCTAAAAATGTTTGGGAGCAACCCATATTTGCACTGACCCTCTTTTTTTTCTCTCAGGCACTTAGCTGGCTCCTATTCCAAACATAATGGTTTTGACCACATGGCTCTGTTGTGGTGAGTGGACTGTCCTTAATATTTTTATTAAGGAGCATAATTTCTGTCCTCACCACCCTCCCCCCTGGCATACTGGTTTCTTCTTTTCATTCCACTTTCTTTTTTAAAAGATCCTTGAGAAAGCCTTGTTTTACAGAACCCTTTTGAGGAAGAGCTAATTAGTTTTCTCAGAAAAATTAAAGGTGAATCATCTTTGAAACTCATAGACCTTTACACATTTCTGAGTTCTTCAATTTCCAGTAAGAGTCCCTTATCTTCTGATGAAATTTTTTTGCTGATACTTATTTGTAATGCAAACAGATTGCTTAACCCTCTCTCCAGAGGGGGAAGAGAATCTGTTTCCAGAGAAACCATGTAATACTTAGACTTTTATGATTGCATTAATTTGGGGGAACATTTTGGTGTAACCCTTTTTAGAAGAAAAAGGGTATGAACTTTTATCCTTCTGATTCTTTAAAGTCTGAGAACTTGCCTTAAAAAAGGGGGGCTCCTAAAGAACCAGAGTTCTTGCAATGTGTGGTTTTAACCTTAAACAGCAATTCTGTGTTCTCAAAATGGCTACAATGGAACCTTTGAAGCTTTGTGGCAATGAAAAGTACAGCAACTTCTTGGCCCCTCGGGTCCTCTATCTACTAAACTAAAACAGTAACTGCCACCCCCTGATGCATGATGATCTTGCTTCAGTTTTATTCCTTCAACACTGTTTTGAATAACGGAAGGGAGGGGCATGACTAGGTGCAGGAGAGTCTACATGTGAGTTTTGTTTGTTTCTATAGGGTGACACGCAGGAGTGTTTAATCAAAGGGTGACCCTCAAAGGGTGTCTTTTGGGCATTGCTTGTGTCATTATTGAAGGAAGCAGGGCATATTGAAGGCAGCACAGAGGCTGCTGAGTTTTGTGCTTCCTGGGTGCAAAGATGCCTCGCCCTTCATCTCCCAAATTCTGCTCCAGTGTTAGGGGTGGAGGTGGGTTGAAAAAGCTCCGAGAAATAGGTTTGATGGGAGGCCGACACTCTCAGCCTCCCAGGGAACTGCCATTCACCCTCCTGCGCCCCGTAGTCTTTATACACTTGGGGCAAAGAATGGTTTTTGTCTATTTTGTGGCATTGCTCTGCCTCCTTTGTTCCCCATTACCTCCCCCTGCACAATTTGAACTCCGTGAGCAAAAGATGCTGCTATTGATGAAGTTTTAGAATATAAATGAGATTCAGTGGGGTACAGTCCAGAGCCGATGACCAAGGAAGAGTTCTTGAAACATCTTTGGTGCAAAATGGTGGTTTATTAAAGCATGGAGACAGGACCCATGGGCAGAAAGAGCTGCTGCACTGGGGTTGTGAAGGGTGGCTGATTATATATTATGGGGTTGGGGGAGGTAAGGACAAGGGAGGGTTTGAAAGAAGAAGCACACAGGATACCGGAGGCTTTGTTATTTGTCAAGTTAAGGTGGTTTTTTTCTTTTAGTAAGGTACTAAGAGTAAGATAGTTGAGAGCTTCGAGGAGGAATGTCACAGTCCTGCTATCACACGTCCTTATCAATGAGCTTTAGATTAGAAGAAATTTCGCTTTATTGACATTTCCCTCTGCCTCAGTCTTCCTCAATTTTATAGAAGGGAGGATGATATAGGGCTTCAGGAACAGAGTTATGGGTCTTTGGAAGTTAGGCTGTTGATAGAAAGCTTCTTCCTTGTAAATCACTAGGATATTTGTAGACTGAGGGAGACTCAGGTCTTTGCAGGATAGTAATCTCTACAAGTTAATTATTTGTTTTTCCTTTAGGGCAGTGAGGAATGTCCCAAATATCCCATGAGGGAGTGGTTTGCGGGGTGTCCGCTTCTGCTTTGTCCCCAGCTTGCCTTCTCTTCCCTCCTCACTACCCAGACTCTGCAGTTTCAGGATGGCTGAAGAAGGTGGAAATAATTCCGCTTTGATCCTCTCCCCTGCTCCCCTGCCTATTTATCCACAGATTTAAAAGCGAAATCCTAATAGCTCCTGAAACAGGGTTTACTCGGTAGCTGTCACAACTGCGAGGGCACGGGTGTCCCCTCAGCATCCCTTCCCCCATGTGGAAACTTTCTTCTAAATATCGCTTCCACCACTAACCTAAAGACAAAATAAAAGATGAAGTACGATGACAAATTTCCAAGAAATGTTTCACAATTCGCTCACTCAGAGTAAGGTAGAGTCGGCCGTTCACTTGCAAAACAAAAACTGCCCTCCTCAGCAGAATTCGCTTTTGTTTTTCTCCCTGTAATTTACTGCCTGGTTAGGGTTTAATAACACAATATACTCTAGTTCACTGCCCCCATAAAACTTGCAGGCGGAGAAGCAGCTATAGTCGGATACGTTCCTACTCCGGGTGAAGAAATGAAATCCCGAAGTTTAATCTTGGTGGCAGTGGAGCTGTGAAATGATAAGACAAATCAAGTTCAGCAGACGTTTTTGCTGAGATCAGGTCGCTAGACACCCCCGGGGGGGCCTATCTCATTCCGAAGGCTCCACTGCTCTCACTTGGCTGCATTTCTGAACAGTGATTTGTGTTGATTGTTAGTATCAAGTGATGCAATGTCCTAAGTGATGACGGAGCTGAAGAGAGCTTCCAGAGCTTCTCCAAACCGAGAACATACTTGCATACCAGAGGGGTTAAATTGAGCGTCGTTTCAACGTGGTCTGACTTTGTGTTTTTTAAGAGAAGCACTTCTCACTTTGTTGGTGTTAAAGGGAATGCAGGATGTGATGGGGTGCAGATCATTGAATTACAGGAGGTGCCTGTGTGTGTGTGTGTCTGTTACCAAATGGGAGTTTTTATGACCTCAGGATAGGTTGATAAACAGGCATTTGAATGCAGGCTGGAGAGGCAGCATCTTTTATTAGTTGTCTCCTAGTTTTTAAACTTAGAGATCATCTATGATCTGGTCCATTGAATTAATATCACATTAATGTCACATCGCATGAATTAAAATCACAATATAGTTGAATGTATAATATCTCCTTTCATAGATACTCTTTAGCATGAGGGCTGTTCGCAAGGCAAATCTGCTGGTGCTTAAAAACCCAAACATAATGGGAAGAATCATAACCGGTGAGAAGAGCAGTAGTACATTTTGTACACAGATGCTAGAATTATTAGACGTTGGAGCTAGCAGCTGAGCCCAGACCATGTTAGCCGGAATGCCTGGTCTCAAATCCCAGCTTCCCCACTTACAACCTCAAGAGGTGGTGAACTCAATCTTGTGCCTCAGTTTCCCATCCATAAAGTAATAGTACCCACCCCTTAGTTTTTTTGTTATTTTTAAAGATTTTATTTATTTATTTGAAAGAAAGAAAGCACAGAGAAAGAGGGAGAAGCAGGCCCCTGCTGAGCAGGGAGCCTGATGTGGGGATCAATCCTAGGACCCTGGGATCATGACCTGAGCTGAAGGCAGATGCTGAACTGACTGAGCCACTTAGGCACCCCAGTACCCCCACCCATCTCTTAGGTTTGTTAAGACTAACTCATTTAATGTTGTAAACCGTTAAAGCAACTTGTGGTCCATGGCGTTTGTTGTTTTGTCATTATTTGCTATTATCATTTATCCCAAGTTCCTCTGGTCAAATATCTTGCCTTCTAGTTTAGTGCTCTTCTTTTATACTACTACTACCCAGAAAAGAATCGAATTTGTAGGTTCAAGTGTGCTACATCATGCTGGTAAACGCAGAAACTGGAGGGTGTGTGTGTATATATATCTCAAATACATCTATACATCCTTTTTTTTTTTAAAGGTTTTATTTATTTGAGAGAGAGAGCATGGGCGGGGGGGTGATAGGGTCAGAGGGAGAAACATACTCCCTGCTGAACAGGGAGCCCCATGCAGGACTCAGTCCTGGGACTCCAGAATCATGACCTGAGCCAAAGGTAGTCGCTTAACCAACTGAGCCACCCAGGCCCCACGCAGTCTGTACTTCCAATCATGGTACGGCAGGGTACTTGAAAGAAATGTTTCTGTCTCCTCCCATGGAAGCAGGCCTTCTAGAATATTGTAGGAGCTTCCCAAGTGATGTGTCCTTAGCCGTCACTCTCACTGCCCTCCCCCAGAGTGACCTTTCATACAAATGTGGAGCCTCATCTTCTAGGGGAAGTTTTAAGGTCATCGGTGTTGTAGTTAGCAGTTGAAAAACCTTCTAAAAGAAACATCTTGGCCAGAGAGCTTGTTCCAGGCTCTGTTTGCACAGGTCATCTGAGTGGGACGTGGGAACTGGCAACTCGTTAGTAGTCACAATGGTTGCAAAACAAGAAACATGCCTCTGAAAACTCCAAATTTTTGTAAATGATACCAGGTTCATCACTGACCACAGCATTGAATTTACTGTTTTAGTTCTCAAGACTCTTGCTCTTTTCTGAAAATAAAAAAGTGCTTTTACCTTAAGGGCAAAATGTAAATGTGTGACATGCACTTGTCCCCAGGCAAGTGACTCACTGCAGATGTACTGACAAGCTATCCTCAGTTTGATAGTTGATCAGTGAACTGGATGTGGAACTGCAGGAAATTTGCAGTGTTAGGAAATTAGATAAGCAAGATCATCTCTAAAATAAACCTCTACTTATTAAAATTATTACTGCAGCCAAAGTTAATGGCTATCAAAATTTGGAAAGTGTGTATACATAGATCCAATGCATTCCCTCAACATTAATTTAATGAGCATTTACTACCAGTCTCTGTGCAAGGGTTGAGGATACAAAGACAAGGAGATATTGTCCTTGCCCTTCAGGCATTTTTTAGTCTTTGGCTGAAACTGATCTTAAATAAAGGCTTTCCAAAGTAGAGCCATAAGCAAAATGTTAAGGGAGCACAGAAATTTGGAGAAATCTTTTCAGAAGATTAAACACTTAAAGTGGGTCTCAAAGGGTAAAAATAATTTCTGGAGAGAGAATGAGGGCAGGACATTCCAGAAACAGCCAGAGAGCATAAATAGAGGCAGAGAGAAAGGGTTGTATGGGATGTGTTTGGGGACTTAGCTGGAGGGAACATTTCATTGAAAAGTGTAGTTAGAAATAAAGTTAGTAAAAGTAATTGGGTCCAAAGGTACAGGGTTTCGAATGCCTTCCTGCTGGGTTTAAACCCCACCCTAAGGCAACATATCATCACACATTTTTAAGAAGGAATGTGACTGGTAAACGTCTTTGAGAGCTGACTTGGGAGATAGCCTGGACTGTGGATAAGGACGGGGAGAAGCTGGACATTGGGGAAGTGTGTTGGTCAGCTCAGCTCTACAACAAAAACCACAGACTGTGTGGTTTAAACAACAATTTTTTTTTTTTCTCCTGGTTCTGGAGGCTGAGAAGTCCAAGATCAAGACAGAGGGTGATTTGGTTTCTGGTGAGGGCTCTTTTCCTGGCTTGCAGATGTCTGATTTTTCCTTGTGTCTTCACAAGGTTGTGGGGGCTGAAGGGGAAAGGAGGTGTCTGTGTTGCTGGAGAGAACCCTCTGGTCTCTCTTCTTAGGAGGACACTAATCCTATTGTGGGCCCCCTCCCTCATGACCTCATCTAAACCTAATTACCCCCAAAGACCCCACCTCCTAACACCATCGCACTGGGGTTTAAAGTCTTCAACACAATGAGGTCTGGAGTCACAGAAACACTGAGGGCATGACAGTTAGAAGGCCCCTTAATAACCAAGGGTTAGAATTAAGGTTGAGATAGTTACAGTGGCAAGAGTTAGCTCCTAAACAATATTAATAGATCTTAGATGACAGATTAAATGTGAGGGGGGACAGAACTAAGGGTTAGAGTTAAGGATTTAAATTGCCTGTGTAATGATTAAGTTCATAGGCCTAAGACTGAAACTACCTAAGTTCACTCTAACTGTGTAATGTGGGGCTTGGTTATTAAATTCTCTGTACTGCATCTGTAGAGTGGGGATAATAATTACACCTGCCTCTTATAGAAATTTTTCACGTTAAACGTCATAAGGTGTATAAAGCACGAGGAACGATGTTTGCTCTCTAGGAAGACGCTACGTGTCAGATAGTGTTTTATTACCTATGATAACAAAGAGTAGTATTCCTTACATTTTTGAATTGATTCTTTCAGATGGGTAATATTTGAAACTCTAAGGGCCAAGATTTGTTTTGAGAGAGCCATTATATGATTTTTTTCTTTGTAAAAATCTTGTCATTTATTTTTGGTTTCAAGCGCTTTGTTATCGTGGAAAAGCCTTAATTCATAAAATTTGTTGTTTATTTTCTAGCTTTCAGTGAATCAGACCTAAGAATAACAGCCAAGAATTGGAAAATGTTTTCCAATTTGATATTTTTTATCAGTTTTGCATTTATGTCATTAAAAAAAATCAAATTGCATATTCTGATGGAAAATAGCAGTCTGTGCCTCTTCGCACCCCAACTTTGCCCTCACTCCCCAGCATTGCTTTGATTAACTTGAAGGTGGAGCTGTGAAGTTACTCTTTTCTACTTTCTAAATCATAATTATTTAAGGGGAGGTGCTTTGAGATTATGTAACTCTTCCATCTCTCATGACAAACTCAATTTATTCACTTTTTAAAATCGGTATGGACACCTATTTTCCCATCGTATTCAATTGATTCACAAATTGTTTTGATACTAAAATGGTCTCTGATTTAGCCAATGGGGTCCCTTTAATGTGACTTCTGTGTTCTTTTGACATGTGCACATAGTTCTTGAGCACTTTTGTACTTTTTGGAACAAAAGGACTCATTGTGTTCTTTTCCTGCCCTAGCCCTAAATTCAATCATTTCCCCACGGCACCTGATTTAGTAGAGAATGATTGGTGATACTTGTTGCTTTTGTCCAGGCTTAGTGTACCAGATCCTTTCAGGGACAAGCACACGTATGTGTAGTTACACCTGTTTGCACCTATATTCCTCTATCTACCTACCTATCATCTACTCTATTATCTTCAAATCCAATGAAACCCACAGAGTTCAGTCTAGGATTTCCCCTTCCCAATTTGTAACTCTTCAGGAAGGAGAAACCAGGCTCCCATTATCCTTACTATATCAGTCTCTGTGTTTGTAACCATCTCTCCCTCTTCCTCCTCCAGATGCCCTCTTCAACCCATTGAGGCTCTGACACCCCACAGCCAGGCCTTTATCTCTCCTGATGCCCCCATGGGTGCTCTCCTTATCTTGTGGGCAGTCCGTCAGCCTGCATCAGCAGCCCCCACCTCCAGCTCTAACACCCCACACCACAGGCCCCCCTCCCACCCTCTGGACACCTCACTTATTTGTCTCAGCTAGTAGTTCTTACACCGAATTGTTCCAGAAGAAAGGGGGAAGAGGCAACACAAACTTCCTGAATTTTCTTAAGGCATTTTGCTTGTGCTATTTCTAGCATCTCCAGTAATGAGATTTCACCTAAATTGACTGATCAGAACAATCCAGCACACCTAGACATGTGACCTACTTCCGCCTGCCTTCCGACACCAGTCTTGCTTTGCAGTAGTCTCTCTTTCTCTTCCTGTCCATTAGCACAACAAGACACCGAGCAGTGTGTAATTGGATAGGGCCTCCTTTTACTTCTAATGAGCATTAAGTTAGTGGTAATGATCAAGAAGAGGGTGACTTACCTAACAGATTCAGATCTTGTTCTAAAGTTTCTTTGTATCTAACTAGGTTCCCATTTCAAATTCACTTAAGTATGGGATTGGAATTTGGCTTAATGAGCTGTGCTGGTCCAACTACCTTAGCTTAGCCTTCTTCTCACTGGTTCTAGGGTGTGATTCAGAAATAAGTCATTTCTGCAAAAGAGATATTAATATAATATAATATAATATGATATTAGTATAGTATAGTATAGTATAATATAGTATAATATAGTATAATATAGTATAGTATAATATAATATAATATAATATAATATAATATAATATAATATAATATAATATAATATAATATATATAGAAGATAGGGCATTTGGATTTTAGACATGCTGTTATCATTTCCTTCTGTCGTCAGAGGAATTTCCACCCATGTCGTGCAGTCCCTTTAACATACAAATTACAGTAATATATGACTTTAGCACTTCTGTTTTGAAGAACCAGTTAGGAGAAATGGGGATATATGTTTTCCTTTTTTTCCCCGGGTAATAACAATGGGCATTTCTCAGCTTTCATTTTTCCTCAGAATCAATTTTGCTGAAACTGGCTTTTTGATGTAAGGAAGGCACTTGCTGTCTTCAGATTCTGATAGGAACTGTTCCTGGAGCCTATCCTGGTTGCCTTCCAGAATGAGGACATCTAAGATACTCTGGATTCACTAGCAGTTGTCCTGGTTCAGACAAAACTTTGCTTTACTTAGCAGGGAAAATTTGCCCTATTTTTTTCCTTTCCCCTGTGTTTTCCTCTCCTGTTTTTTTTCTGTGGTCCATCAGAGTGCGAGGAAATATCCTACAGAAATATCCTTGACAGATCTTGTGTGATAGAAATAAAAAGTAAGAGCTCAGGTAGAGGTGATATTTCATGGGAACTCTAGAAATGGAATCAGGAGATTTGCGATTTGGTCCTTTCCTCTGTGGCTAATAAGCTCTCTAGAACCGAAGCTTCTTAAATGATAAAGCTCACTTCAGGAGGCGAGACTAGATCAGCAGTTTCTTAGAGCACTTCGTAGATACCCTGGGCTGTAGTCACTCAGAGCTGACGTACAGCTTTGGTGCAGGTGTCTGGGGGAACCGGCAGGATAGTCACCGAGAAGGAGGTGAAGGGAGCTTGGCCAAGAATCTCCGTTGTCTTCAGTATAGAACAGCAGCAGCATCTCTATGTTCATAAATGTTACAGCTTACGTTCTTAAAGGATCTTTTTGTTTTGAAGGGCTCTCCTACAATAAAAGGAAATCAAATCCAATCAAAGCTGTGAGACCCTTGAAGGCCCCTTTAGCGCCGCATGTTTAGTGGTTTCCTATGATATTTATGTATCTCACAGGCTGGGTCTCTTTGTTCTCTGAGATGAGACCAGTCTGTGTTGATCCTCGACCCAAATTCCCTCCATACTTTGATAAAAAGCAGGGTAGCCCAGCAGGATGTGAACTTCTGTTTCCTGGTGCTTTGTTCACACAGGTATGAAGACAAAAAGAGAGAGAGGCAGCAAAGGAAATGTGGTTTTCCATGTCAGTTGCTCCACTCCCCCGCGTTTTCTTTTCTGGTGAGAGAAACTCCCCCAAGCTCTCTGAATGGCAGCAGCGGTACCCAAGGCCCCCACATTTTTTCTGGTTCTTTTCTGAGAAGTAGTGTGGCAGCAAATTAGCTGGGGGCCCAGACGCTGTATTTTCTAGTCTCAGAGCTATCTTATCAGGACGGAAAAGAACGAACTCCCCACAGTGAGATAGCCAGGAACTTATTCACCCCATTAATTGTCGGGAGCACTGAGGCTCTTCTACCCCCCAGGAAGGACTAAGTGAATTTGTTTCAAGAATATTTGCTTTGGGGTGATGGTGGTTGAGATTTGGTGGTATCTTTCTCTGATACAAAACAACTCTCTAAAGAGTTATTTGTATGGTGGAGGTCTGAGAGAGCAAAGATAATAAGAGATGGACAAACCAAATTCAGTATTCTAAAACCTTCAATAGTTTACCTAAAATTATTAGGCATTAAATCTACTAGGGGTTATATATATATATCTTTTACTTTTTGTGGAACACTCAGTTTTCAAATTTAAGACCCAACACCAGATTAAGAGGAAAGCTATAATCTCAGGACACATGCAGTTCTGCCGATGGAAGAAATGATATTCTACTACACAGATTATCACACTGCTTGACATTTTCATTTTCCGTGCACAGGTGTGAATGTCCGAGCCAGGTCTCAGGAGGCGAGCTGCAGGTGCCCCAAACTCTGAATGTGTGGCAGAATCATCCCACCGTTGCTCCTGAGAGAAATATTTTTCCCTGATGTAAGATTGTGGGAGAGCAATAAGGTGTAGGCTTAGAGTCTTTTTTTTTTTTTTCCCTTTCTCCAGACAGTACATAGAGAATCGTAGAGTTGTTTACGAGCCAGGTTGATTCTGCTGTCTTTTCTCTTTTGTCACCGATGACCCTAGAAATAATATTGCTGCAAAAACACCTCACAATTTCTTCTTAAACAAAACCACGCTTCCTTTATGTTCTTCTCAGCTCAGTTCTTCTGTTCATGCCGGGGGCGGGAGAGATTTTCCATTGCAGGCTTCGTGAAGTTTATGATCATTTTAGGGTACGGACTGGCAGTTCCCCTAAAGAGCACCGAGTTCAGTGCCCCTCTTCACAGATGAGAGCACAGAGGCTAAGAGAAGAGAGGCAGAGTGGTGTCCAGCAATGACAGAGGAGGGTTAAAACCCAAGTTCTCCAATGCAGTGTAGCAATGGCCTTCCTCTTTAGAACTTCCTCTTCTGCCTCCATCGGTTCCCATTCTGTTGCCTTTCTTCCCTAGAGGTGCCCTCCTCTTTGTACATTGCCTTCTCTTTGCGTCAAAGTCGCAGATCTGAAACTCTGTGTAGCTGCATCTTGGCTTTCCTTCACATTCTGTATACCGACTAGCTTCTTATAAATTGCCTTTTATGTGGGTTGGACACGTCCCACTTCCCTCTGCTGAAGCTTGATAACCAACTGACCTAGAAGGGCTTGGCCTTCACAACAGAGTCTTAGTCTGCTCTTCAAATGAGAAGAATTGCTTGAAAATTTTACTTGAGTTAAAGCTACAGAATTCATTTTTTCCCTACTACACACTATTTGTAGTAGCTCTTCAAATTTCTCATTTTCCCCGTGTTTGAAGTTTTATCTCTTGGATAAGGTTTTTGTGAATTTCCTTTTTGAGCCACAAATTTATCTGAGTTTCAGATTCGATTTTCAGTAGTGTTTTCTGTTTAGTTTACTCCAATTGCAAAAACAGTCCTACTCTGTATATATTTACAGCAACAAAATGTGAACGCAAATGGAGAAATTCAATCAACGTCATGGACCCAATCTCTCTCTCTTCTAAACAGCCTGGCAAGCCTATCTCTTGGAGCCAGGACCTCTCTCACTCCCCAGAAAGCAGCTATTTAGCATTTCACCATATTTGAGTCTCTGACCCCGTCATCTCATCAGTTCCTTTTCTCTCAAAGAAAATAGAATCAGCTAGGTGGGGCCTTTCTCAACTTAGTCGCCAATGAATCTCCCTCAAACACATTCATCTGCAGTTTTGCTTTCAAACCTCCAATGTGAAAGCCTGTGTAAACTTCCTCAAACACAAACCATTCTAGATGTCCTATTGTGTTCTGCCTCTTCGGTACTTTACTCCTTTTATGATGACCACTTCTCCATCTGTAGCCTTTCCACGAGATCTGTCCTCTTAGTGTTTACTCATGATTAAGTACTTCTTGACTTAAAAACATAATCTTGGAGGTGCCTGGGTAGCTCAGTCGGTTGAGCAGCCTCCTTCAGCTCAGGTCATGATTCTGGGGTCCTGGGATCGAGTCCCACATTGGGCTCCCTGCTCGGCGGAGAGCCTGCTTCCCCTCTCCCTCTGCCTGCTGCTATGCTGACTTGTGCTATCTCTCTGTCAAATAAATAAATAAAATATTTGAAAACAAAAACAAAACAAAAACATAACCTTGGATCCATATCCTGACTTCATTTATGGTTAAAATTCTTAGAGCTCACACACCAGGTCCACTATCCTACCTCTTTACCCACACTTCAATTCATTGTGATCTTTTCCTCCCATAGGTCCATTAAAACTGTTCTCATTGAATTTTGGGTTGCTAAACGCAATGGATATTTTTTAGTCCTTATTAACTTAACCATGGGGTGGAATCCTTTTCAGTTGACCAAGACAGTCTTGTTGCCTTTTGTAGCCCTTGGCCCAAAGCCTTACAGGGCTTATAAAAGTTCCTAGCATATAACAAAGTCTCAATTTGACGAAAAAAATCTAAATGGAAAATAGGCAGGAGCCAAATGATGAAGCCTTTTAACACTGAGCTCTGAGGATTAATTTTCATTTTATGGGCAATGGTCATCTAGAAAAGTATGAGCAGGGAAGTAATATTACCATATCTTTTGGAAAGTAAACTCTGGGGTAATGGATGATTGGTTTGCAAAGTGCTATGTAGACCAGCAGCATCAGCATCACCTGGGAATTTGTCGGATAAAAATTCATAGGTTCCCACCTCTGACCTACTGATTCAGAAACTCTGCAGGTGAAGTCAAGTGGCATATGTCCCATGAAATTCAGAAGAACCAGCGGTATGGAAAAGAAACAGAGACAGAACAAATGCAAGTTAGCAAAGGACTGAAATAGTCATGGAGGTGTTGGGAAGAGTGGGATACGTGGAGAACTGTTTTCAAACACTGGATGAAGGTCTTAAGCATTTTTTGGAAACTACTGATTTACTTTTAGAGGACATGCAATCCTAGTGCTGCCTCTGAAGTCTCATTTGCACATTCATTCGACAGATGCTTACTGGGCTGAAGATCATCTGGTATTATCAGGGAGCACACAAGCAAAGCCCTGAGCTAAAGTTATGATCTTCAGTTTCTATTAGATCATCTCTTCCAAGATCCTGGTAGATACAAACTGTGAGCACTTTTAGTAATTAGTGGAGAACAGTGAGAAGTTCTCCAATGTCACCCCAAGTGTAAACAACGAACATGTTTAATAGGAAAATGGACATCCACATTACTAAGTTTACTTTCTTTTCAGAATTTCCCCATCATTTTCACTTGACCCAACAACAGGCAGACCATGTGGTCCTGAGGGCTCTCAGCAGTTCACTTTTAGAAACCAACTGTGTTAAGACCTCAGAGCAAGAGAGCACTGGACACAGACCCAGTGGATGAAGTGAGGAGTAACTGAGTTCTCAGTTACAAGCCAGGGAAAGCAACTAGTTGACTTAGGCGGAAAAGGAATTTATTCAATGGGTAGAGATTACCCAGAAGGCTTGGAAACCAGCAGGAACAAAATGTACAAGATTCATGGGCAGATTTACACAGAGCAATGGCTACTCAGCACCAGGTGCTAGGAGCTTACCTGCTGCCCTCACTGGACATTGGATACTGGATGTTTCTTCTATTGACGGACCCTGCTGTTCTCAAGATGATACTCCCTACCCAGAATCTCTGCTTTGCCCATCAGGCTAAGGTGTCTCAGATGCAAGAGAGGTTAAGTTTTTGCTTCTAGAGGTGAAGGTGGTTTGTGCCATCTGAACACTGGAATGGAATTCAGATGCAGAGCACCAAAACAAAAAACAAACAACAAAAGAAAGCCACTAACACAAACTTGCAAGTCATGTGTAGTTTAAGATAGTAGTGATCTAAGATATCACCTATATCAGAAACCAGAAAACCTGTAAAACCGTTTACAAATAACTCAGAATACCAATATATTGAAATAAAAAGGACATTATTCTGCCTGCTGCTCTCCTTCCTTTCTATCCAACACATGCACACCTACTTGCTAGGCTCTAAGTTACCTGCAAAGAATTCCAGGCTTTATAATGACATTTAAAAATGAGGGAGAACAAATCGTTTTATAATTCCCATGAAGGCTTAGACACTGGGCAGGAATAAAGGTGATGAAGGAGCAGTAGGCTTGCATTTTACCAACTATTTACTCTAGCTCGGTAAATTCAGGCTTAGAAAAGTGAAGTGACCAATTTCCCTTAATGTCACAAAGTAGTTAAAGCTAGACAGGAGAACAATGTCATTTGTGGTCTGGTGCTCTTTCCGGTACTTTCTCCAAACTAGACTCAATTGGTCTTCATTGCCTCCTCTGGAAAACAAAGTGGTCTGACTTAGACTGTTAGACATTCAGAAGACCTTCAAGGAAGGTTACTGTTCTCTTAGCAACCCATTAAATGTTCCAGTTCTCCAACATCCCGTGTTTTGTATTTCGCCTCTGATCTTTTGTACAACTGTCCTTTTTTCCTAGTTTTAAGCTATCATAAAAGAATATACATTACTTTAAAAATCATTCGTGGGGAAAATAGTTAATTGTAAATAGTTGGATTCATGATACTAACCACAAGTGAATTTGAATGCTTTAATTTCTAATTTTCTTTTCACAGCCAATTTAAACATATTTGCAACAGCTTTAGTCATATTAGCCCCAAACTGGAAACAACTCAGATGTCCATCACAGGTGAATGGATAAACAAATTATAATATATTCATACAATAAAAGAACACTAGTCAGGAAAAAAAAGAAGAGGGCACAACTAGTGATCTTTGAGTTACTATGGAAGAATTTCAAAGCATCCAGTTGAATGAAAAAAGCCAGAGGCAAGTGACTATCGTACATCGTCTATGGTAACATTTATGTAAAGTCCTGAAGCAGCCAAATGCAAGTTACGGGGCTAGGAATCAGAACAGTGGAAGGGAAACGGGGAGTGCAGACGCCGGCAAGGGGCCCAAAGGTCGATGGTTCTCCAGTTACGTACATTTGTTAAGACTCAAACACCACACTTAAAATCTGTGTATTTATTGTATGGAAAGTACACTCCAATTTAAAAAGTAGCACAGATATCTAACAAGCCAGAGAATCTTACTGTTTCTGGGCTCTTGGGACAGAGGAGATAGTAACTATCATAGAAAGATTTTCACAAAACCTTAAGATGAACTGTTAGATAATAATGGTTAAGTATAGATTCCCAAAGCCTACAAAACCAGACCCTTCTTATAGGTCAACAATTTAAGAAAAAAAAAAAGTACATTTAAAAATATACACTGAAGCTGACAGATAACAAAATATTTATTTTATTGTTGTAAAATTAAAAATAGTAGACAAGCATATGTAGTTACAGTTCCAAGGCAGAACAATACAAATATATAAATTATTGCATTTTTAAAAGAAAAAATTGCCAACTGTCTAAAATGCTTTTAAAACTGACTCGTTCTTCACCGCTGCGGTTTCATTTTCTTTTCCCAAAGACCCTACCATAATTCTGTGAAGTAAATTTCTAACAGCAAAGAGAGGTCAAGTTCAATGACTATAGTGTATGCTACCCAGATTTAAAACAAGGTTAACACACACACACTAACTATAAAAGTAGCAATGATGGCATTTAACAGAAATCACTACTGAACACTTTCTAAACTGCCTCTTTTGGAGGCAGCAGAATGGAAATATTCTACATGTTTGAAGAAAAACACATTTACTAAAATTCCTTTTGAGGGGTGTGCAGTTGAGGGAAGTTCAACTAACACTTTTTTGGAGGGGGTGAGAGCTCAATATTCATCTTCATGATTTTTTGGTTTTACTTTTGGTAAGCTTAAAATTGTGTACTAATTCAGTATTACTAAAATACACTAGTAATTTGGACTCTTTTTAAACTAAAAAGAATAGGGAATGTATATGTTAACCAACTAGGTGCTAAAAAAATCTTAGTGCTAGAGACTTGCTATGATTGATTTATAGCAGGGTAACCAAGTTGCTGAAGGGGTTAGACTAAATTTTAACAAGCGCAATTAGGAAGGGATGAAGTGAAGGCAAACACTGATGTGTAGGACAAGACCTCGTTATTCCATAGTATTAGAACCCTCCTCCAAGATCCTTTTGCCTGAGCCAGAGCCCTAGTACCTTATTATTCTGCTAAATAAACTCTTTCCCACCCTGCCACCACAAAACTTAATGTGGCAAGAATAACCTGTTGAAGGTTTTATCTCTTACTGATTCTCACGACAAATTTCCTCAAATAATTATTTCCACCAACCCTACGTTAAAAATGCAATTAAACACTGAAATGAAAATCAACTGCCCTTGCTTTACAGCTGCATCTGAACAAAAGATCTTTAAAAAGTTTGTAGGGTACTAAACTTTTTATTAAGTACTTAAAAATACTCAGATATCTTACTTTAGCATAAGCAATATCTCAGGAAATCAGAAAAAAACACTGTAAGAACTTTACATTGTACCATTTGAAAATTTTCATGCCACAACTTAATTTTATGGTCACCAACTGAACCTCCTTCTAAGCTACACAAATAATTTATTCTTTAAAAGTTCTTAAGTTTAGAGCATATACATTTTGAATTGCATTTTATATTTAATAACACAAGCATATTTCTTCTAAAACAAAACAAAGTAAAACCAAAACTGGTAAACATTAAAACACACAAATAGATCCTCAAAAATTAATTTAAAAAAACCTAGCAAAAACTGACAAGCTTCAACAGTGTAAACACCAAGGTAAAATATATATCAACAAGATAAGCACTTTAAACCATTTTCAGTGGTAAAGAATGTGATCAGATGAAAAACCCAAGAAATCTCAAGATGTGTGTCGAGATGCCAACAAAATAGAATATATTTGGACTACATTTTTGAAATCACTTTCCAACATGAACTTGTTATTTTAAAAATAATTCTCAAGTGTATACAAAAATGGGCACTTTGTGGTGAAATGAGCATAAAACTTGAATAAGAACATTTCTTTGCTCCAACATCTAAGGAACTACATGATGCAAAAAAACACTAATCTGCTCTCTCCATCACCTGTTACTGGGTCCTAAGTGCATGCCTTACTTTTTTTCCTTAAAAAAAAAAAAAAAGACTAATTTGGATATTAGATGCTTCAATTAAAGGATGATAATCTCAAATAAAAATAGATTTTTAGCTTAATTAAAAGTCTGAACAAATTTGAAGACTTTAATCTTGAAAGTGAATAGTCTTGTGTGATCAAAATTGCTTTTGACTTCAAACTGATTTTTTTAACCTCAATTTGTCTAATTATGAAATCTAACATGAAAAAACATCAGTCTTATTTCATTCCCCTTAATCATATAAGCTCTGAGAATGTTAGTAACAGCTGATTGGCAGGCTTCTCCCTTTTGCTGTTTTTGAAACTGATGGTATATATGAGGTTTTCTTCTAAACTTCCTCAAAAAGCACCAACAACTGTACAGAAGAAAAGCCAAGTATGGTAACTAATATTTGTAGTATTTCATGTTCTCTCAAGATAGAACTTAACTCTGTCCCTTATTCTTATTTTAGCATACACAATAATTGTATATTCAATCAAGAAAACTAATATAGGAAGCAGTTTACCAAGTATTTGGATAAACTGCTGTACAAAATCCTTCAAGAAAAATTTCTTTTACTACAATATTCATCCAAATAAAGTACTAATGTGAGTACCAGCACCAAAGGTATATATATATATATTTTTTTTTACAGCACCTTTCCTTTGAAGAGCTTAGGTAGAAATATCTAAATGGAATAAATCAGAATCTCCAATTAAGACCTTAAGCACATGCAAAATCCCACCCAATTGTTCCAAACTCAATTAGTAAAGCTACGTATTTGCCAGAAGCAAAGCAAACACTTTTCTTTGGATTAACACTGTTGCATTTAGGACTGCACCATATGGCTCATACTCTGGAAATATACTACTACTGAAAGCAAATGCAACACATCCCAAACTTCTATGACTGTCCCTAAGTGATCTAAGTAGCACGAATGTGTGCAAGCACACTGGCTCGTAACATTCTTAATGAATTATGCCAAAAAAGAGTAAAGTCAAGTTAAAAAATGTGACCTAACAACTAAGCACTTAATTTACTGGCATCATCAGGAAATGTCTTTATTCAACTTGCAAATGTATAAAGATTTTGATATTGCACACATTCAGTTTAAAGCTTATCAAAACTAAGGCAATGTATCCCCATTCCCTGCATTTTAAATTTGTTTTGGATGACAAAACAAAAAAAATCGAGAAAAATTGAAAACATTTTTCAAAAGCTCCAAAACAGTTACGTCATACTTAAAAGAAAACAAAGTAAAATCACCTGCGACATCAATTAATACTCTCAGGCAAATTTAACACAGCATTACAAAAAGTTGTTTTCTACTACATTGAGGCATTTCTTTGCTTAGTCAAATACTGTTTGTGTTCAAGACTAAAATCTGACCCAAGTTGGGGCAGGCTGCCAGATTTAAGATAGAAGTCATTCGTATCTTTATGCATGAAGCTGCCAAGCTAATGGGCTTTTCTGCAGATTCTTTCAAGCAAAGGATCTTACCTCATAAATATATTCTAAGCACCAACTAAAACCAGAATTTAAAGCCCATTCTAATTCTGCACTGGTTATAGCTTTTACTACATAATACATCGTTAAAAAACGTATCTAGTTGTTTGAGATGACCTACTAGTTTGGAATTCTTTGGAAACATCACAGGCAATTTACAAGAATATCCTTTCAAAATGGGCTTTTTTTTTGAATCAGAGTTTTATTTTTCTGTGTCAAGCAGTCTTCTCTTTTCCTCCTTTCAATTCTATAGTTTAGAAAAATACCTCACAATGCTTTCTTTGGGCACTAATTTCAGTGATGCTGCTAAGAGAATTTGGACAGTTTTAAGGATTCTGGAACCTGTATCTGCAGTGGCAAACAGAAGAATGTGAAGCTTTTTACCAAGATAGGACAACAATTTTGCAGCACATTCAATTTGACAGATATTACATTTGACTTGGAAGTGAGGCTTGACTTTGTCCAAATTCTAACACATCAAAGTCATTAGAATGGAAATAATGAAACAGAAGAGGCTTTTACTTCTGTGGAGACAAGGTGACATATGAAAACTAGATTAGCATTTTCTTTCTGAACTCAGAACTGCTTTTGTTAGAAAAAAATAATGTACTTTTTTTTTTCTTGGATACTTGCTTTAAAAAGTTATTAATTCCTCTTTCTTAAGAGTTATTAGAAGTCAAAACAATTCAACTAGATAGATTTCTACTCCAAAATACATTTATCTTTGGAAAACAATAGTAAAAAGAGTGTATTAAGAGAATAAAATGCAGTGATCTGAAATATGGATGAACATATTCACACAGGAAAGTGTAAATATACAGAGGCATTCAAAGACACATTTATAAAGAGAATGGAAAGGTACCTAAAATAGCATTTTTATATATAAAATTTTCATATTAAAATATTGCTCATAATAAATAAGAGGTGTATTATGAATTCCATTTCCCTCTTAAAATTATCTTTAGTAGTTCAGACTAATCTAAGGAGTTTTCGAAAATTTTTTATTGTTTTCATAGGTGAATTACATTAAAATGTTTAATAAAATCGCACTATAACAGTAGTCACATGTGGTAAATTAAGGAGGGCCATTTAGTATTATGGGAAGATTCCCAAAATGAACCAAAATGATTAATCCTAGAAGACTAGAGTGTAACGATCAGCTTTATTTGACAAAGATGTTAAATACTGCCTTCAGCTTTGCAAATTTAATGACCATAAAAAAATGGACCGTAACTTTCTTCAACTTCTTCAAAGTTGGCACGCCTGGCAGACCCATAAATGGTAGGGGCACGAGGGCAAAGGAAGTAAGTGTAAGTTTAGTTTAGTTGTTTATGGGTAGGTGTGACTTCGTTCCTGCTCGCCCCACTTGCAGACACGGTAACTTGGAATAGTTCTTGAGAAGCTGTTCGATGGCAACGTGGCGGACATGGAGCTCTGAGGCCAAAGAATCTTTTTCTTGAACTTGGTGTGTTAACTCTTCAAAAACTTCTGTAAAGATTTAAAAGGTAGTTGAACACATAAGTGGGTTCAATTAGTGTCTAGTATGGCTTATGGACAGGAAGTCCCTATTCATACCCAGGTATGAAAACCCCTCTAAGAGGCTTGGAATCAGACTATCTTCATTTCTGAATTCTTGTTCCTATGCTTTTATGAGTCTTAGGCAAGTAACTTAAACTACATTTTCATTTCCTCTTATGTATAACCTCGATATTGACAGTAAGAATCTCACAGGGCTATGTGAGGAGTAAATGAGATCACCTCTATAAAGTTATTTCCACAGAATAAACACTTGATAAACAGAAGTTGTTGTTACTATTTACTATTACTAGTTTACTATTATTATTGTGACACTGGCTGTGAAGTTTAGGAAGGAAGGTTATGTAATCCTTAATCAGTTATTAATTGAATGTGTGATCTCCATAAGCACCTTAATGTCTCTGAAGTGGTTTCCTCACCATTCTAAATGGGAATCAAATATTAAAAAAAAAAAAAAGAAAGAAAGAAAACAGTTGGGGAATTTGAACATTAACTGTTGTTAGTGTTAGCATACTATTTGATTACTAGCTGTTTTTCTTTTTTCTTTTTTAGGTGTGAAAATGAGGTTGTGATTACCTTAAAAAAAAGTAAACGTTTTAGAGAAAATTCTGAAGAATTTGTGGACAAACAATATGTTGTCTGGAGTCTGTTTCAGAATAATCCATACTGGGGGTGGGGTGAAAGGAATGGGTACAAAGAGATGACAGAAAATTAGCTATGCTTTTCATAAGAGTTGAAGTTGATAAAGATGGGTTAAGGGGTTCACTATAGCATTCTCACTACTTCTGTGTTTGAAATTGTAATTTGAAAACCTCCACAAAACAGGGCTAATACAACCCTGCGGAACTGTTAGCGCAGGCATACAGTGCCTGGCACAATAAACTGTTAAGAAGGATAGAGGCTCAGCTCAAAGGTGGAGGTCTCTAGGTCTCCATTTTTACTGAAACAAGAAAAATTTATTTCCTCTTGATTTCACGAAGAAGTTGTTTCCTTATTCTTTTTGGTTCTAATCCCATTTCCAAACTTAAATGCAGATAAAGTTAATAGTGTCCTGTCACAGGGGATTTTCTGTATCAACATTTTCAGATGCATAAAATATTGACACTGATTCTTTACCCTGTATTTCCTGTCGGAGCTTTGCTTTCAGTTGCTTTACCTCACCAAGAGTCATCGAATTCACTGAAACATGAAAATATGTTAATTATTACCACAGTAACATGGGAAAATAAACCGTCTACATCACTAATACAAGAGTTTATTTTTAAAAAAACATTTCCACTTATCTGCCAATATAGTATTCACTGGTACTTTAGCAGGAGTCATTCATTAACTCCTGAGGTGTGAAGGACATTTTCAAATCCTGACCACAACCCACAGTAAGAAACATTTTACGTCACTCCCAGTACACCTCCACCTGAATCAAAAGTTTTGGCAGAGAATACTTAGGATTAACATTTATCGGATTCTGTTATTTCCCTTTGTTTCAGTTTTTAAAAAGTGCGAGAAGTCACTATGCATCAAGTTGATTACACTTAAGCACTACAGAGTTCATGATGCACAGTTGGAAAAACACAAAAGTACCACGGAAATAGTTTGAAAAACTGATTTGTCTCCCTTGTTATGTAACCTTAGGTAATGCATATGTAGAATCAAGAAGTTGTATGAAAATAAACTCAAAGTCCTTTTGAGCTCTAAAATCTCTTGATTTAGAGTCAATTAAAATTATCTCAGCTTTGTGGCTCCTGGGTGGCTCAGTCTTTAAGCGTCTGCCTTTGGCCCAGGCCATGATCCCAGGGTCCTGGGATCAAGCCCATGTTGGGCTCCCTGCTCAGCAGGAAGCTGGCTTCTCCCTCTCCTGCTCCCCCAACTTGTGTTCTCTGTCTCTCTCGCTCTGTCAAATAAATAAAATCTTAAAAAAAAATAATTCTCTCGGCCTCTGAGTTTTTGCTGAAATAAACGCAAACTGAAAGGCTCACTTTTTCCAACTTTAAAATAAGTCCACACGTTACGTTTGTCCTTTAGTGAAATGTCAGATTTTGGCATTTGAAATGCCACCCCTAGTCAATCAGCATTGTAGGGATGGGCAATGGGACAGTGGGTGTTAGCCAATGCTTGAAGCTGTACTTCTAAAACTACAGGAACTCTGAACTTCCTTCTGTTTGTCAATTGCATTTAGTTTAATAAATTTAAAATGGGAAAAGATATAGACTGTAGAATTTGAATGTTTTGACATAATGAGTATTTCAGAGAACTGATGGAGTAATTAAGACATCTCATTTTTTGTGGGGGGGGAGGTGGGGAAAGGGCAGAGGGAGAGAGAGAATCTTTTTTGGTGGTGGTGGGGGATGATGGCGTGGAGAGACAGACTCTTAAGCAGGCTCTCCGCCCAGCACGAGCCCAACGCAAGGTTCCATCTCACAACCCTGAGATCACGACCTGAGCCAAAATCAAGAGTCAGATGCTTAACTGACTGAGCCACCCAGGCGCCCAAGACACCTCATTTTTGCTAGGGTGATCCTGTCATTTAAATACGCTATAAAAATCTATAATTCTACAGCCAAATTCTTGACATAGCACATATATAAAAACGTAAAAAAACCAAAGCCAACGAAACTGCAATCTTTACCTTTCTCCCCATTTTACTTACATTCCTCTCTGCTGTATCGTTGATGCTGGGCCTGGACATCAGCCTCTGGATTAGAGATTATCTCTTCTTTTTTCTGTGCCTGGTTGTGACTATGAGGCCACAATACACTGTTGTGGCATAAAGTGGCACCTGAATCTTGCAACACAGAAAGCCCAAAGTCTGTATTTCCCCTCTGCTCCAATATTCTTTGTGAACAGTTTGAGAGCCCGCCTGTATTTCCATCTATCCACTTTGCAGAATACTTTGGAACTTGGGAGTCAAACTGTGGGAGTAACTTTTTATCTGGCTTATGCCTGAAATTTAACAAGTGATGCTGGGGATTTTTAGAACATTCAGAATCAGAATCCAGATCCTTATTTTGTGCATACTGTACAATCCAGTTTATCTTCTTACTCAAAATGGTTTTAACTTCTTCATAAGTACTCTTTGAAAGTTTAGATCGAGGACAATCCTGGTTTGCAATCAAATGGTATTTTTCAAAGCAGTCTTTATGGCCCCTTAATGATTTGGTGTGCAGGAGATTTGATTTTGGTACTCCTATAGGAAAACAAAGAAATAGAAGACTTAGCATTTTGTTTTTTAAAAGCTGCAATAAGAGTATACAAAAATCTTAGTATAACACAGATGTCAGTCTCTCGTGGTTTGTATATTAGAGGACAAATGCTAAAGAATACTGGTGTTAATAATGTAAAATATGGTCTAATAATTTCTGCTTCAATTGAACTATAAATTCAGTAAAACTAAACTATACTATTCAGTAAAACTAAATTCTTATAAATAATAAAGGCCTTTCCAAGGATGTTGGTCCAGAGGCATGCTATTGCATATAATTATAAAAAAGTACCACCAAACCATCAATTTACATTTAACAAAATGTTGACCTTTACAGTATGGTGCTCACTATTCTTCCTCAAGTACACACTTGCAAAAATTTCTATTGTAAGATTCAAAAAGAGAAATGCTTGACAATTTTTTTCCAATAAATATGCAATCATGTTTTTAAATTATTAGTTATGTTTCACTGGATACACAAGACCAGAAAAATACACATTAATGAAAGCCTCAAAAAGTCAATGTTCTGGTTAGATTTATTTTTTTAAGAAAATGAAAGCATCTAAAATGTTTTCACATATCTGTTTTAGCTTACTAAAACTTTATCAAGATAATTTTATCTTTTAGAAGAAACACATTACCATTATTTTTCATTCAGCAGTAAATTCAATCCACTAAGATACAATAACCAGTATAGTTCTTTAACTCACAAATGTTTACTATATACCATAAGTAGCAGAAATAGTCTTATTACACTTTTTTGTCTCCCACCATTTTTTAAAAAAAAGATTTATTTATTTATTTGAGAGAGAGAGAGAGAGAAAGAGCGAGAACATTGAGTGTGGAGAGGGGCAATGGGAGAGGGACAGACACTGAGTACAGAGCCCAGTGCAGGGCTCAATCTCATGACCCTGAGATCATGACCTGAGCTGAAATCCAGAGTCAGATGCCAACTGACTGGGCCACCCAGGTGCCCTTCTATCTCCCAAGTTTTAAATAGAGCTTAACTATGTCATTTCAATTGTTTTTTAAAATACAGGTTATAGAATACATTTTCAAATACACAGTATATTTCTTAACACAATACATTTATACACTTTCATAAATTCAAACTATATTATTAAAGTCAAACAGCAGTGCTTTTATACTGAAGGTGAATAAGGGATGGGGAGCTGAAAATTAATGCCTGCCAGAATTAACCAGCATAAATCTGCTTAGCTTTGACAACAGGGTTGAGTGGAGAGCCACTCGGGTGCTAGGTTAAAAAAAAAAAAAAAAAAAAGAAAGAAAAAAGGTTTTAGCTGACTCCTCAGAAAAAAATTACATTCTGCATTCATCCTTTGTTTTAAAAATTGAAGCTGTAACAACTTTATTAACGGAACACCAAACTCTGGGCCTAATAGTAAGACAACGAAGTATCTGCACTTTAATGGTATTAAATCAGGTATAAAAGTGCTTGTATTAATTTGTTCTAAAACAATGTAACATCAGCCAATAGTGGGACCTGCTGAGTTTGCCAAAACCAGTGCTAAATGGTCTATCGGTTCCTCCATAAGTATGCTATGTGAGTGCACCTGCTGAGCAGTGATAATGTAATAAGCATATGGGAAACTCAAAATATCTCAGCCTTGTGTCTTCCACTGAGCACAAAAACTGAACTTAAACTGACTTTCATACCCATTCTATCTATGCCTTTGCTACTTGTACTGTAGTTGTGTGTGTGTATGTTTTTTTTTTTAACCAGTTACTGTCTGATTAGGTCAAATTTCCAGCAAAATTAAGGTACTTAAAGTGTAAACTCTCAAAGCTCTATTTGATAGCAAAGTGTTACACTCTCAAGTGTGTAAATTAATACAAAAAGGAAATTTACAAATCTGGCTTATTAAAATAAAAACATTAAAGTTTTATTATATATGTATTAGGCCATACATAAGATGAAAACTAGCTAGTACAAATTACAGACCAAATTAATAGCTCTACTCTGCTGTTTGATTCTAATACTACTGCTCTGGATAAACAGCAGGTAGGCAGAGAAAACCTGAACTCGCTTATTTTACTAACTGGAAGATCTGTTAAAGAGCTGCCTAACTCTGCAGCCTCCCCTCAGTCTCACTGCCAACACATGGTCACAGCCAATCCCCTGAAACAGTCAATGGTCTCAGTCCATTGCCACAGCTCTAATCCACTGAGCAATGATTTAGTTGCATCTAATAAACACAGTAAATTACAAGTTTCTCCTTCTGTCTATATGAAAGGAAATTCTTTGGCATTTAAAAATGGTTCTAAATTATGCTGCAGAAATTATATTTTTGCCATTAATTTTGTGGACTTTTGGTATTTATTTAATCAAAACTGTATTGATGAAAAATAAAAAATATGAAACGAATTTTGTGATATATGCAGAGCTTCAACAGCAGGTCAACAGATGTCTATTTGAAGAATAACATGGGCTTCTGAAGTTAAAGATTTTTCTTATCCAACGTTCCTTCTTAGTAATTTGTGGAATATAACTTTTTCTTCAAAAATAATTTCTTTATTTTTACTTAAATCCCCCAATGAATGCTAGGAAGCCAGATACATGATTACATGCATATAAATAATCTTTTGAGACAAAGAGCAAATCAGAGAACTACAATATTCAATTTGTTGTGCGAATACATAAATGTAACATGTCAGATTCTCTGAGATACGAGAAAAAGTCACTATAAAAGACATGAAAAAAAGTGGCTCCTCAAACTAACCCTGCCTCAGTGAAATGCCTCTTTCCCCACTCTCAGTACCCAAACCCCAAACCGGTTTCTCCTCCTCAGTCTGGCACCACTGGCTGCTCAAGGAAGAAACCTAGGGTCCTCCTTGACAGCTTCTCCCCTTACCTATCCCAAATGCTTGGCCGTCCATTTTAATAGCTTTTTTCTGGCGTAAAATCTAGTACTACAGCATCCCAAATCCTGCTTCACCCACGGATCACCCCTCCCACGACGCTGTCGGTCACCCCCATCTCCTATCTAGTTCTTACTCCAAGGACAATATACCCACATTAGCTGATCAGACCAGATTTCGCAGGTGCCTCTTCACTGGTCTTTATCTCCAGCTGCAAGTTCTATGAGAAAGGGGACCATATCTGTTTTACATGCATCCTTGGCATCGTGCCTGGCCCATGGCAAGTACTCAAGAAAAAGTCATTAAATGAATAAAGGAAAATTTAAGTGATATTGAAAAAAAACCCAAATGAAACTTACTACCAGTTATCATTCAAAATCTACTACAATGAACTTTTGCCCATCCTACGGAAGGGAGACAGGTTGTGCAGTTTTGCCAGGGTACTCAGAGGTTAATGAAAGAAAGCCATCTTCCAGGGAAGCTACTCCTACATTGAGTTTAATGGGCCATTAGTCTGAAGAACTTATGAGTGGTGCTGATAAAGAGATAGCGATCCTGTGGCATCATTCAATCTGCCAGGCAAAATCATGAACTTCTCCTCAGTTGTATAATTTTAATGGATTTACACGCAGTGAATATATAAGGCAGCTGTTTTATGCCAACTGTTGCTCATTAATACTTTTAATTTCTTTAAGCTCCCTAACAATTTAAAACTTGACAGAGTTTTAAGGTTCAACTTGAAAATGCGTGTTTTATAAACATGGTTTTAAATATCCCATGCAGTAGCAGAGGAAACAAAAAATTCAAAAAGTATAATACATAGACTACTTCATATATTTGAACAGGTAGATTACTTTTTTGGTCTAGCAAAGAATGTTGAATAGCACACTTAATTTGTATCCGCAATATACGTGCCATTTTATAAACTCTTGAAGCGATTTTGTTTTTTTCCACTTCATTAGTTCGAATTATTATAAGAGAAACAACCATTGCTATTATCAGAGATCCCAGTGAGTTTGCCTACTGACTTTTCAATTTTAATTGCATTTACAAGTGTAAACAGCTCTAATTTGTTTCCTCAGCAGCTTTTGAAAGCGAATGAATCTAAATGCAATTAAATGAGTTGATATTTTTGAGGAGCTGAGTTACAAGGAGTTTCCAAACCAGGTCAACAAAAATTACATTACAACTTCCTTACTAATAAAAAAGTTGAAGGCCAATGTAATTGACATCCTAACCATTATGAAAACTTCTTTAAAACATACTTCAAAAATGTCCTTGTAATTTTTTTTTGTCATGAGGTCATTATTAGAGAACCAAGACTTTAATTGGCAACCATAATTGCTTTTATTAAAGTACTAGTTTCTTCTGGATAGAGACCATTTAGAAATTTATATAGGCAGTATATTTCTGTATGAACAGTGGTATTTTAAAAAGTCAAGCTGTTCCTATTTAATAATTTTCTTTCTTTTTTATCTTTTCCCACTTTATCTCTGATTTTGTTATACTATTCTCACATACTTTGAAAACCCTCCCACTAACCCATCTGGCATGCTATCCCCATTTCTATTCTTTAAGGTCAATTTACTTTTAAGAAAAGTTGGTTAAACCCACAGACGAGCAAAATCCCCTCAAATACCGTTTTTTTTTTTTTTTTGGTCTACCTACCACAGTAGCCCTTTTAAAACAAGAATATTTCCACGCTTATATTTAATCTGCCTTTCGTAGTAATGTATTTTTTTCCCTAATCAGATGATACTCTAAATAGAGCTACAAAATAGGCACGAACCCCAAACACTTATCAAGTCCTATTACATGTCCCATCACCCTTGGATTTGACCCCCAGCCTCTTGAAGACCTCTCATTTGTGCTTTGGTGATAATGAGGTGGGCTAAGCGATTTTTCTTAATGGTCCACCAGCTGGTCCTGTCAAACAGCAGGCTTCTCAGCCAACTACGCTGATGCTACGTGGCTTTATGCTTCACACATTCTTGAATCCTATCATCTGGCTGCCTTATGCGTGGTTACTCTCTGTCAATTAGACGTCATTTTGAATTTGATTACTTATTTCATTTCCCAGTCAAAGGAATGGCTTCCTCTGCTTTGGTGCTCCCCAGGCAGAGCATGCCTAATACAACCAGTAGTTGGATGTAAAGCTGCAATACACAGCAGAAGCAGACTGGACAGTACGAAGAGAGCATCCACGAGTTACTTCAGACATAAAACAGAATTACAGAATTGGCAGTATTGGTTTTCCAAACTGTGGGTTTGTGTGTTCTTTCTTAATATTTAAATAAGGCAAGAAAATTGAGTTAGGGATTTGAGTTCCAGGCTGTTAACATGCTGTGAAGAAATTTTAAACACATTGCCTTCAAATATGACCAACATTTGTGCAACAATTCATGCAGTACTGCTTCAAAATCTTTTATATAGAGGCGCACATTTTGCCCAGTTTAAAGAATTTTATGAGTTAAGGTGTTTTTCTTTGTTTGATGATCTTCTCTTGGTTGCTGAGCGAGGGAGCACAAGTACCTGCATGTTTAGGTGCTGGCCACAGAAGAACTAATCCTGAGCTTACGTGTTCACTGTAAAAACGGGAGGGGAGCTAAACTTTGTTGTACCAAGAAAGCCTGAAGGGATTAAGAGGTTAGTCTTTGTGAGGATCAGATTCCCATTTATGACCAAAGGAAGAGAGGAAAAGCTCTATAAGCAGGAGTAGCACACCCACAACCATACTACAGACAAATTTTGGTTAGCCTGCAAGTGTTTGAAAAGCCAACATACACACGTACACACACACACACACATCCACTTATAATTTGGTTTCTCTTAAAAACCAAATTAGAAGATCTGGCAGCAACTGGCTAGTCATGAGAAGCAACTACCATCTGAAAATAGGGCAAGTGCTGTTTAATTCAAAACCATTCTTACCATTACCTTCCTAAGTGTGCAGGGCACCTGTGACCCAGCAGGCTATGCAGTCGTGTTCGTTAGTGACACTTGTACTGTATCAAGACTATGCAGTGATCTCAAGTTTGAACTGCTTTGGTATAAAAACTGCTTGTTCTAATGATGCTTTTCTTTTTTTCCCCAATGATGCTTTGACACCTAACTCGACCAGGCTATTCTCCATCTGATGAGCAAGCAGGAGCAGCCAAGCTAGTTTTCAAGAAGAGTTATAACTATTGTATCTACTGCCCATCATAGCCACTCACAGTGGAGGATGCTCAGGTCGTCTATCCTGTCATGGGACTAACGGTAGGAAATGAGACCAAAGGTGGGAAGGCAAGAATAGAAAGCTGGAGCACCTGCTTCCTTCCCACACCCACGACAGGCTAGGCTTCTGTTTTTATTGGTTGTCTTAGTGCCTTAGTGGGTACTGTGGTTATAACAGTGTCCTATTCCCTCCTACCCCATGCCTTTAGCTGAGGAGTCACTTAAGAGTGTGTCATACTGTTTAAAAGTAATAAGTAATTGCTTGTCTCTGCATTTAGCAGATGGAATTGTTGGCAACCACAATAAGCCAATATACAGATGGGTTCAGCAACCTGCTTTTTTCCACATTTTGAGAATCACTGCCCTAAAGAAAGATATACCAACAGGTGGTCTTTAGATAGCAGATTGCAGCTTAGAGATGTTTATTCCATTCCAAAGTTTTGTGTGTGCTAAGGGAAGGATCAAGCAGTTAAACAGCTTAATCCAGTGAATGAATTACAAGGGCAAATTTCAGTGAACAAGAGTTCAGAGACAAAATGTTAAAAGATAAACCGCAATCTCCAATAACCAAGGACCTGAGGTCTGGTATTGAAAGGAGATATATAAACTGCAAATGACTTGTTAAAAAGAGAACCTCTCAGTGGTTCCTTTCATTTTAACAGTTGGAACACTGGGGAAGCACACCTACAGAACAACTGTTTATTACTAACAGTACAAAAAATAACAATCCACACTCAATTCTATTCCCTAATTTAGCTACCTTTTTTTTTTAACTAGCAATGTCCAATAGAATTTTCTGTGACAATGGACAGGTTCTCTGTCTGTGCTATCCAGTATGATAGCCACTAGCCACCTGTAGCTATTCAGCATTTAAATGTAGCTGGTATGACCAAGGAACTAAAGTTTTAACCTTATCTAATTTTAATTAAGTTTAATTACCACATTGTAGTGAGGCTACCAAATTGGACAGGGCAGTTTGTCCAGAAGTAATTAAGCAAAAGGGTACTTGGAATGAGAACACGGATGATAGCTACCCATGTTCTTATTGATGGTTTCTTAGGGGATACTAAGCTCACAGTAGCATACAATACAAAAAGTTAAATTTGTTTTTCTAATACATTAAAATATGTCAAATTCAGACTGTAATTTTTAAATGGCACAAAGCTGCACTGTAAAAAGTTTTAAGTCAATAATCCAACTGACCCAAGTAAACCCCTACTTGTTCCATTTTCCCCAAAAAAGCTTTAACTGAGTGTAGATGTTTGTTCTAAAATTGTTTTTGTGCACAAAGCTGTCATAAAAGACTACTAAAAAGCTACTCAAATTAACTGTAGTATGACTGAGTTATCAGTTTTAAATATCTACTTCTATGTGACACAGAGAGACTTTAATTTGCAGAAAAAAACCAAAAACTCCCATTTCCTAAAGATGAAGTTAAAAAGATACAGTTAAAAAGAAAGACTGAGAAAAACCACCTTTATAGTAACACCAGATGAATGGGGGCAAACCATTATGACAAAGTAAAATTACAGGTTCAAAAGCCAGAAATGTGATAGGTGTATGAATTCTTTGCCCCTTATCTCCTGAAACCTTGTCTGCCTGGTTAATGTTCTGAATGATTTATTTTCTTACAAATAAGAAAAAATGAAAAGCTGTCCCATAGCTATTTTAAAACCTCAGTTTTACATCTCAACCTTCTGCATACATTTGAATCACAGTTCTTAAAATTCTGGTTGACTATTCCTTAAGTATAAAGGCTAAATGGCAGCATCTAGTAGAGAATTAGCTAGTGAATTTGAAAGCATGTATAATTCACTTACTACTATAGGTAGTAAATGGCAAAAGTTCAGGCTGATGGGAAACAATCATTACAATTGACTAATCATTTGATAAGAAAAACTAAAGCTAAAAAAAAGCATAATTGATAAATCATACTGCAAAATGCTAAAATAAAAATATTGTGACTATGTGTTATAATTGCATCACAGTAATTCTAGAGTAGAAAGAACTAAACAAAGGGGTCGGAGAACTGATGTACAATAAAATTTTCCCATCATGAAACAAATATATATTTTTTTTAATTGGAAGATTACATGGTATTAACTCAGCAATAATAGAAGCCATTAAAACAAATGATAGGAGTACAAACTGGGACATGCCTCTGATCTAAAAGTCTACATCTGGGAATTTAAGCTACAGTGGAATGGGATTTAATCAGACATGCATAAAAGATGTATATGTTAAGATGTTTTAGTATTGGTAAACTACAAGGAAGCTAAACATTCATCAATGGGATAGTGGTTAAATAAATTAAGGTACAAGATGTAATCTTAAAGAAAAAAATGGTAGAATTTACTTAACATGAAAAAGATGTTCCTAATATAGTAAATGAAAAGGCTGATTATTATTTTTTTTTTTTAAAGATTTTATTTATTCATTTGACAGAGAGAGAGAGATTACAAGCAGGCAGAGAGGCAGGCAGAGAGAGAGGAGGAAGCAGGCTCCCTGCTGAGCAGAGAGCCTGATGTGGGCCTCGATCCCAGGACCCTGGGATCATGACCTGAGCCGAAGGCAGCGGCTTTAACCCACTGAGCCACCCAGGCGCCCGAAAAGGCTGATTATTAGTTGATACATACAGTTTGATTTCATTTTTTAAACACAACTTACTATACGTGTGTGTGGACATACACACAATCTAGTGCAGAAAATCATTTAGAAGAACATACCAAAAGTATCAAAGGATTAATGGTAGACAGGTGGGACTATGAATCTTAATATTCTTGTTGCAGCCTGTATTTTGATTTTTCTGTAATAGGCATAATTTGCTTTTTCAATGAAAAACATTTAAAAAATGCCTGTGAAGATACTCGTTTTGGTTTGGGAAAGAACACAGCATTCCTTAGTCCAAGACAAATTATGCTTTAAGTATTGTACTGTATGTTCCAATGGACTAAGTGAAACAATAAAGACTGAGATACTGAAATGGTAAAAGACACGCACATGCCTAAAATTCCCAAGTTTTACCAAGACTGTGAGAATTTTCTTTTCTTTTTTTTTTTAAAGATTTTATTTATTTATTTGACAGAGAGAAAGAGATCACAAGTAGGCTGAGGCAGGCAGAGAGAGAAGAGGAAGGAGGCTCCCTGCTAAGCAGGCAGCCTGATGCGGGCCTCGATCCCAGGACCCTGGGATCATGACCTGAGCTGAAGGCAGAGGCTTTAACCCACTGAGCCACCCAGGGGCCCAACTGTGAGAATTTTCTTAGACTAACAATGTTTGTAGCAAAGAAAAGTATTTACCTTCAAATGAAAGCAGTTCTCCTGCCTCAAAGAAAATCATAACCACATTATAGTTTTATCTGGCAATCCTTGCTGAAGACCCAAAGACCCAAAGGAGGTAAGGGAAAAAGACACACGTCAACACAGTTTATATGTTGATAAAAAACAAAACAAAACTGCAGTGAAAGGATTTTCTGAGCAGCTGCTACACGAGGGAAGCGATGAAAACTAGAGCAGAAGAACCTAGTGAAATCAAATCACAGAAAGGTAAACTCAGGAGCACCTGGGTGGCTCAGTAGGTTAAGCGTCCAACTCTTGATTTCAGCTTAGGTATCTCAGGGTCGTGAGACTGAGCTGCACCGACAGGCTCTGTGCTGGGCGTGGAGCCTACTTTAGATTTTCTCCCTCCCTCTCTCTCTGCCTCCCATCCCTCCAAAAGAGGTAAACTCAGTATAAATTCAAGCTTCCTCAATGCACATAAAACATTATTTTGTCAATGGAGAAGCTGTTCAATATACAAACCAATCACAGGAATCCTTTCAGTACATTTCATCTTTTGAGATGAAATGCAAACCAAATCTTTCTATATCTAAACTTAAATACTAACATTTGCATCACAAACTATATTTACCACAGGTTTCTATATTCATCATCTCCTCTATTTAATACATGTACTCCCAAAAGTTGAGCCGTTGCATACTAGGAGAACAGAGAAGTAAATGGTGTTTAGAACAGAGGAAACTTAGACAAACAAAGACATGGAAGTGAGAAAGAAAAGGAGGGAACGAGTGTGGGAAGGACAGAGATGGAGGGGGGACCCCTCTGGAAGAGTAATGAAAGATCCAAGTGGCCAGCTGAATGGATATCATAACACATCTTAAATGTCATGTTAGGGAGCTAGTAACTTAACCTGAAAAAAATGACAAGGAGTCAGTGGATAGTTAGTTCTATGACAATGAAAGACATGAAGAGATCTGTACTTTAAAGACCTTTCTTGATACTGAGAGAGAACTGGGGGTATAGGGCAGTGATGGGGATAAGAGTTTAAACCTACGAAATGATTTAAGTGGTCTTGAGGAAATACTGGTTAAGGAGGAAAAAGGGCCTGGACAAAACTACAGCAGTGGGAGTGAAAAGTAGGGAACAAATGGGAGAGAATCAATAGGACTCAAAGACAGACTGCAAAGAGAGGGTGGGTTGAAGGAGTGGGGTAGCAGATAGGACCTGCTGCTAAGTCATAGGCCAATTCGCCTTTGTATGTCAGAAAATCATCCCTGCCAGGGTACGCAGCTTGGACAGCGGAGTCTAGGTAAGATTTCTGCTCTACACATCCCCGCACCTACACAACTCCACACGGAAAGTCCTGAAGAATCTGGAATTGTTCATTCACTAATGGTGCTTTTTCAAAGTTTGCTCCTGAGACCACCTACTGAAGAGTTAGCTGGGATTGTTGTTAAAATGCAAAATTCTAGACTCAACTCTAGACCTACTGAACCAAAATCTATGCATAAGGAGCCCACAGTTTCATGTGAACAAAAGATGAATGAAATATAAATTACATGTGTATATGGAAGTAGAGATACATTTAGTTGAAGAAATGAATTCAAGACATGTACACAGAATCTAACTGGAGGGGTCTAGCAAGCAGTTGAATATACAGGTTTAGTACTTAGAAGAAAGATTTGGTTTGGCCAGGGATTGTGTCTGTGGTAAAGTACAGAGGTATGGTTGAAGATACTGCAGTGAAAGAAATAGAGGAGTGCAATATGAGAAGACAAGGACAAAATTCAACGAAACACTAGTATTTCAGGGACCTGTAATAGGCAATGAACCAGGAAAGATAGAAAACTGGATAGAAATAAGAAGACATATCTTATTATAGAATCCAGGGAGTCAAGTATTTCAAGAAAGTGGGAAATGTTAAATGTCAGATTTTGAAAATGGTGACCAATTATAGGGGTGTTGAAGAGTAAGATGGGAAGACAGACAGAGGAGACCTTGAATGAACACTACTGTTTCAAGATCTATGGTTTAAAGGAAAGAGAGTGTTTTCACTTGATTTTTCCTTTTAAATATGGGAGACATGAGCATTTCTGCCATTCTAATCATCCTTTTGGTCAATCTGGCAGGGTACAGATGGTAACTGTAGGTAGGTAAGATGATGAGTAAGCCTAAGTTAAAACTCATGGAGGACAGGGTAAATGAATTAAGAAGAGTGGGAGGTAGAAAAGATGGTCTGTATAAAGCATGAAGTTTTTCTATATCCAGGCTTAACTGGATTAAGATCTTAATTTCTTTCTTAAAACAATTATGGCTGGTATTTATCAGACACAGTTAATAAATACACTGGTAACCTAAAAGTTTTCAGGAGAATTTTCTGATACGGTATGTAGGAATTATATTTTATCTATATTGTATTTATTCTACTTTGTAGTAGTAATATAGCCAGAATGTTGCTTGACATTCAGTTGAAAATTTCTGATATCCTCAAAATAATCTGAGAAGCCAAAGTAACATAGTCAAGATTATAAAGGAGACTTTAATAATAACAAACAGATATGTTCTCAGGGCAAATATTAACAGTGTTAATGAGGAAGTAGAAAGAATACAAAAACTTTAAAATATTTTATACTGTCCCCAATACTTAAAGATTGTTAAGTATTTTATGTTAATTTTGAAATATTCCCCAATGCCACTAAACTTCCTCAACATATGGGCTGTTTTCAAATCGGATTGGCAATCTTTGTTCCTTAAATTCATTGTAGATATTATTCTACAAGTTATCCTAAGTTTTAGATATTAAAAATGTCATTTAAATATATTTTAGAACACTTTATAGAGATTGGAAGGTGCTTTTACTGTCTATTAAATTTAATCTCCACATTACTACATAGGAAATGAACATCAAGCATGAATTTTAAGTAAGATAACACATGGAAAATATATTAGTGACTGAATTTATACTTCATAAAGGCAAATAATCCCATATCCTCTCCTAACATGCTATATAATTCATTTATTCTATTGTCTTTTACCTCCTCTCAAGTAAATTTTGCAATGGTGGGGATTTATGTGAGTTTTGTTCAATGTCTTATCCTCAGCAACTAGAATAATTTCTGGAAGTTGCTTAATTAATATTTACTAAATAATTGAGCTTAAAAAATTGCTATGGACCCAACCACATAGCTTTAATTATGAGATTTAGATTTTAATCAGTACACACAAATCATTATTCTGCCTTACTGGTATACAACTGAGAAAGTAATGGCAAAAAGTAACCAAAAATAGATATAGTAGTGTAAAATCATTTGTAAATAAATAATGTTCCCTTATCACAAACTATAAATCCAAGGCTATGTTTAATGGGTTTATTCCCCTTATCAAAATCCTAACAGATGGTGTGCCAAATTGGATTAGCATAATTTAAATCCACTCTAACTAGAGCTATAGTTAATATCACATTTTGACAATTTTTCAGTGTTAGCCACTTTGGTTTCAATCACTTACACATTTTTCATATATTACTAATATTTGGAATTCACACCTAATGTTAATTTCCTATATAATGTGGAGATTAAATTTAAGGTGCTGTGAAAGTACCTTCCAGTTTCCAAAGTGCTATACAAATATAAAGTTATGTTGTTTTTATATTATATTCAGTAATAAATACTGGAAAATTATAAGTTTTATTATTGAACATCAAAAGAGGTACAGTATTTCTACATATGTCCTAAATATTTCTAAAATGTTCTAATGATGTAGTTAAGTTCAATGCTCATTATCTTCTAAACTCAGAAACTAGAAAACTCACCTCATAAAATACCCGTTTGTCTCTCTCAAAGCACCCCAGGCACTTATTCGGGCTGATGAGCAAAAGGAACACCGTGTGCAATTCCAGGAATGGTGCTAACATTTTCACCTGTATTTGCACTGACTGCCTCCACTTACTCAGAACCCTATTTCCTCTTGAGAGAAAGACTAATCAGGGTATGTTAGCCTCCACTACCTAGATGGTTGAGACAACAGAGAATAGCATTAGAACCACTACCTTATTACTAGCTGACACCTGCATGATTCTAGCAAATGTCAGTCTATGCTCCACTAGCTTATCCTTTCTGGGCAGGAATGGCAAGACAGTCACATGTGTGCGTCCCTTCTCTCTGATCGTTAGCAGTCCAACCCAAGAGTTCTAAAAACTGCATTTTCTTGACAGATTGTTGAGATTATAATCTAAATGGAGACCCCTCTCTTAGGTCATCAGAAATGTACATTTTCAGATATATCACTGAACATGGATTAATCAAATATGGGTAGAAATAATTTTTAAAAACTACATATTGCTTGAGAGTCAGATTTTGTTCCTTGCCTCAATATTCACCTTTGTATAATTCATCTCTAACCCTGCCTAAAAGTTACTTAATATCTACTAAATTTTAATAGTTAATGTAGTTTTCTTTGGAGGCAGAAATGACTTTGGCACTTGGCTTTTTAGAATCGGAGGCATTGGATTTGAACTTGTAAGCTGTGCAATTTTGAATTAGTTACCTAGACTCTGCTCACTTTCCTTATTATTCAAATTGGGAAACATACCACTTCATACAATTATATTAAGAAATAAAACAACACATGTAAACTACATAATACTTGACAAACAATACCTACTATTTAGATAAGTCCCTTATCTAACTAAAATTGAAGTGCCTTAAGTATTTACTGACAGTTGAACTAGCTTCTCCCAGCTTGTGAGTGATAATTCACTTCTTCCAGAGAAGAGAGAAACCCATCTTTGTCTTCTTTCTTCACAGGCCAATATTACTTTGCATGCAATAGAAAAATTACTCTTTTATTTCTGGGTAGCTGATTTCTCTTTATCAACTTTCCAGTAACAGTTTTAAATTATTTTAATCACAAAAATTGTATCCCTTTACTGAGAATAATTTTGACCTACATATTAAAGATTTTCAATCTAGACTTATTTCTGTACCTCATGAAACATTCTTCATCTTTGACCACACAGTGGGATGAAATAACTGTGAAGTTGAGCCAGAACGCCACTTTAAAATATTCTAACAAATTCTTTTTCTATAAATAATTATAGAATTATAAAATTATGATGCTATTACTAAGATATTCTGGGTTATATATTCTGCTTCCTTGTTTTCAACTTTAAATTACTGATTTAAGGAATATGTTTTTATCACTGATTTAAAAAGGACTCAGGATCATCCAATGCCTTGGGGTCATCACTATGAGCACAAATCGCTCTGTTGGGGTGTCCAGAATAAGAGAAATGCAATGTATCAAATGAATCTAGAAACTCCCTTTCTAAACACAGCCCTGTTAAAAGTTCTTGTTCTGTATTTGGGGGAAAATACTGTGTTTTTAAACCTCCTGATTGAAAAAGAAACATTTATCATCAGTTAGTATTATTGGCTACATTTTGTTTTTTGAATATGATACAAAGTTCTATTAGTAAGATTCATAAAAACCTTTAATAGACTCTAGAAAGATCTCATGAAATTCTGTAAAAGGGCAGAAAAACAGCAGAAAAGTTTCACTGCGAGCAAGTTTAAAGGAAAAGAAATGTAAAGAAAAACAATACTCTAAAGTCTCCTTTAGATTGATTGACTCATCAGTCAAATATTCATTACTCCTTGCCAGTCCTTGTGCTACTGCTGATTATACACTAGAAAATTAAAGAGACTCTAAATGAAATCCATGTCCTTATGGAATTACAAGTGGGGGAGGGAAGCACATCAAACAAACACACAAACAAATATCTACAGCAAACAACTGTAACAAGTGCCACGAAGAAAAGGGTGCTGTGAGGAAAGGAACATTGGGGAGAGTAGTGGTGGTGAGGGGAAGGGGCAGTGAAAGGCAAGGAAGGCTGCTTTGAGAAGTAACTTTTCAAGAATTAAGATACAGCTGGGCTCTCTCTGTGCAGCTACCGTGCATATCGTTTAGCTAGGCATGTAAGTCTTTACCTGCTCCACACCGGACTTCCAACCCTGATGTTTTTGGTTAAAGGGATGGAGAGGAAATTCACTTATTTACTCACTCACTCATTCTGAAAAGAGATATGGATAAGGTAGGAATAATAGCTTGGATCTGGACATGTAATTTGAAGTACTTACGTGTTATACAGGTAAAGATGTCTAAAATTAGTTGCATATATTGATGTGCAGCTTTGGGGCGGGAGAAGGAAAGGAGGCAGCAGTTATTTTTTTCATTATATAAAAGGTTAGGAAAGCCCCAAAAGCGAGGATAAAAAGGCTAGGACAGAGCATGCTAACACTGAAAAAACAGAAAAACAAAAACCTACAAAGATTATCAGGACTAATCAGAAACATCAGGAAAACCACTGAGTGAACGGCATCATTATACAGGCGCTGGTCTATAATTTAAGCTCTTAAAATATGACAAAGGTCAAACAGAGAAATGTTCATTCCCCATAGTGGTATAACTGACATGAATCCCTTGTGTCATTTACTATCAATGTGACTTTAAGGCAACTGTATTTGACCTCAGACCCTTTATTTTGCCACATATAAATGAACTACTATCACTTACCTCTTAGTCCTGATGGGAGAGCTCTGTTAGCTATAATAAATGCTTGATTCTGCTTAAAAATCAGTTGGCAAAGTGAGGGTTTCCCACCTTCCTAGTCATTTCTACAGGCATTTTAGCTATACACTGTGTCACTAAATGGGAGAAAATAAATATGAATCATTTCCTATTTAAAACTTAGATGGGCACATACCTCTAGCTGAATGGACAGAATAATACCCTAAGTAACTTGCCCAAGTACTTCCAGTTAGTAAATGGGAATTTGAATCCCGAGAGTCTGACTCTGGAATGTCTGCCTGACCTGGCGTTTCTGGACCTTTGGAGCACGGCCTCAGGAGCCTGTGCTCCTGATCACTACGCCTCAGTTATTCTGCAGCCCCAGCCTGAGCATCAGGAACAAGCGAATCTGAGCTCCAATGCTTATTCTGCCAAGTACTCTTCTTGGAACAAATGGCAACAACTGGAGTTCGGCCTTCTGAAAGATTCTGGCACAATAATTTCAAGATTAAGAAATACAGATACGAAATGCTTTTCCTGGTTACATTGAGAACCAGTATGATGCAGAAACTTAGAGATCTGGCTAAGAAAAGCCAACTAAGATGCAGCAGGGTCAGGATGCAAGGCGAGGTCCAGGGCCCACATGCTTCATCAGCAGGGCAGAAGTGGAGCACTGACAGACATGTCCGCCTGTAGAAAAGCAATATTCCTTGTAAAGGTATGAGGAAGGTGGAATTACCCTGCTAGTCTATCATGAACAGAGTTGGAGAGAAGGTAGGAATAGTTTTTCCAAGATTATAATCTCTAACTTGCATCATCACACAAGTTTCTAATTACAGTAAAATATTGGAGGGGTGTCTCTTTAAGAGCAGTAGCATTAATCATTACATGTTATATACTGAGATAGGTCAGAAACTTGAAAATTCTTACAGCTTTATGGCAACAAGTCCACGTGTGATCTGGCTGCATGCCCATCCTCAGAATACAATCCTTCATTTTGCTAAAATTCCTTCTAGTTCTAACTCTAGGATTAGAAGAAGCATTAGAGCATGACTTGTTGGTTTAGCTGCAGCTCAAATAGTTTGTCTTCAACATGGAATAACCTTTAATTACTAGAAAGGCCTCTCTCTATGGCTGATTTTGCTTGTTGCCTACTCAATAGTCTTTGTCCCTTTCTTTGAAAAACACTGATTTTATTTGGAGCAGCTTCTCTTAAAGGGCAATGAAATGTGTAAGAAACTACCAGGAAAAACTTCTTTTTAGATGCAGGAGACTACTAACAGATGACCTTGAAGACGGTTAAGTATGTGGTAAGGAAGGGGGGAGAGAGAAACAGAAACAGCTTGAGACCTTCTGATGGAGCTACCAAACCAACTCCAGATTCAACTTTTTTATATGGGAGATATAAATATCCATTCTATTTTATTTCACCGTTATTATCTGAATTTCCTGTTACGTACAGCCAGATCTCATTCCTAATGGCTATATCTTCCCAACCAAAATTTGTGTACAACCCAAGTTTTAAATTCATCCTAGACTTGAGAATTAGAAAACTTAACAAAGTTAAAAGGGAGGGAAAGTTGGGAATACCTAAAAAGAAGTCAGGGATAAGACTGTGGAACCTGGCTCCTCATAAACGGTTTACCAGTTCAGTCCCAAGTCCCATGTTGTTGGCATAGAGTCAATTATCTTTCTTTAAAAATATTCTACAACTTAAACTTATCACCAGTCAAACCCACTTTCCACTTCCATCCTTCCCTATTTCTGTCCATATAATGAGATTTTACGATTACTGCCATTTAAAATGTATTTAAGTTTATTTAAAGTGTCATAGGCACTTTAAAGGCAAAAAAAAGGCAGTTAGGAAAAAAAATTAACCTTGTGTCTGTACTTCTAAGTATATCAAAGTTAACCAAGTTAAAATTCAAAAGTCACATTAAGTTTTATATTTAAAAGTGCTCTTAGTTAATACCAATGTATGATGTTGGCAATTATGTGAAATAAGTAAGAGGCTAATGCCAGGTTCAGTTAGCTACTTACACAGTTTCCCTATCACAAGGGGTGGGTCCTTTTACTGAAGTGGAAAGATGCTAGTATGTCAGAAGCAGGACAGTGGAAGAGCTAATGACAGACTGAGTAGTAAATAACCAGTCTTGACATCCAAACCAAATCAGGACTTAATACTGAGATTCAAACTGTTCCCTGACCATGTGAACAGTGTTTTTTTTTTTTTTTTTAAAGATTTTATTTATTTATTTGACACAGAGAGAGAGAGATCACAAGTAGGCGGAGAGGCAGGCAGAGAGAGAGGAGGAAGCAGGCTCCCTGGTGAGCAGGGAGCCTGATGTAGGGCTCGATCCCAGGACCCTGAGATCATGACCTGAGGGGAAGGCAGAGGCTTTAACCCGCTGAGCCACCCAGGCGCCCCGTGAAAAGTGTTTTGATCAAAGACACAGAACAAGAAAGAACGAGATTAAAAGTAAGCACTAGGTTCACCAGTGCCTTAACCAAGAAAAAATACCGATAGATTTTTCTTGCTAGAAAGATTACCAAGGATCTGAATTTGGATTGGCTTCTAGAAAAGTTCCTAGAAAGTTCAACCAATTAGGGGGAGAATGAAGACTGAGATGCATTAGTAAGCATTAGTGACATTCACTAATCAACTGTCAAGTTAGACTAAAACCTCGCTTGGCATAAAAGGAACTGATCCAGTCTTAGAAAAAAAAAAGTATCTCCACAAAAAAGAAAGGAAGTCAATTATTAGAGGAAGGTAGGGATGCTCTAAGAATTATTTGCACAGTGTTTTGACACAAAATGAAAACAGATAGTATGACGTAACAGATCAGAGTCCTGGATCTTTGTCCCCTCTAGTTTCATTTTCTGACTGTTACGTTTTACAACTGAGTTTCATTACTGGCTCCTGACTGTCCTGGGCTAACTTCCTCCCAGTCTTAGTAGCTTAGGGAAAGGTAGTAATTTCGTCACTAACTGTAGAGATTTTAGCATAATGAACTATGATGCATATTTGAGTATCTGATCATATATGCATAAAAAAGTTTATAGTGTTTTAAGGGACATGGATATAGGCCACGAGTATTAGGAAGTTTATGCATCTGTCTTCTAATCCATAGGCAAATTATTCTAATGGTGAATTACAGGTACAAAGAAAAATCAATCTTACGAGCATTTCAAAAGAGCTGAATTTTCAAAGTACACTTCTTAGGTCCTTGAAGTATACAAGGAAGTATACAAAATGTAGGTACTATTTCCTTTTAATTACTATAAAGTCACGAAAAAAGGCAATTTAGAGCCATGCTCAGGATACGAAATCTGGTAAGATTTAACTGTCTTGTTACTTCTCTTTCTTCTTTTGTTTTCATTTTATAAGTATATGCATGTACACAGCTTTTAAACAAGAGGCAATTTGATTAGATCAGTTTTGGTGTGACCTAATCATCAATCCCAAAGACATAAAATATTTTTGTTTACTATAAGTCTGTGGACTCAAAATTAGGTAAACTGTTATTATTCCTCAAGAAAATTTTTAACTGGTCTCTTAGCAGACAAAACAGAACACTTCAGAGCAAATTTAGCAATTAGTAAACTAAGAAACCAGGTGAGATCAACGTCACTATACTACAAAACGTTACACCAAATTAGTAAAGTTAAATGTCATGTTTTTACAAGTTCCTCTTACATTCTAGCATTCACTGAGTGGCATTGTGCTAAAAGCTTTGCAGGGGAAAGAAACCTTAAAACACTTTAACAGATTTACTGCCATAGGTAAGAATATACCTTGTTATTTTTCAGGTATGTGATTACTTTATTATCACCTTTTTTCACTGGCTTTTAAAAACCTGTATACTGATATGAAAAACAAAATTTTGTGTCATTTAGAGTTCTCATTTCCCTTCTTTTTCTCCTATAATAATCTTATGACATTAAGTTAAAATGGTTATAGTAGAACTAGCTTGTCACTGCAGTAAATATAAAAATGTGTGTATTTGGGAGAACTCACATCAAATAAATTGAGATGAAAAGTTTAATCCTAAGATAATTTTTCCTCATGAAGGTTTAATTCACATTTTAAAATATAAAATCTTGAGTGTACATAGAGTACAAAATGAAAGTTCTAATTCAAATTGAGAACTGTTTTTTAAGTTAAACATAACTATTATTTCAACAACATATGACTTATATATAAACCAGGGGGCGGGGCGCTTGGGTGGCTCAGTCTGTTTAAGTGTCTGCCTTTGGCTCAGGTTATGATCTCAGGGTCCGGGGATCAAATCCTACATTGCCCCATGTTGGGCTCCCTGCTCAGCAGGGAGTCTGCCTCACCATCTGCCCCTCCCCCACATTCATGTTCTCTCGCAAATAAATAGAATCTTAGAAAAATATAAAATTAAATAAAAAAAAAACATATTATCATGGGGCACCTGGGTGGCTTAGTTGGTTAAGTGTCAGACTTGATTTCAGCTCAGGTCATGATCTCAGAGTCTTGAAATAGAGCCCATGCTCAGTGAGGAGTCTGCTTGAGATTCTCTCTCCCTTTCCCTCTGCTCCTTCTGCCCTCTGGCCCCCATGTTCTCACAAAGTGTGCTATCTCTCTAAAGTAAATCTTTTAAAGAAAAATAGATATTATCAGAAATGAAATATTTACAAAAGTGGTACTGAGGAGTATTTTGTACATTTTCTATATAATGACAAAAAACCAGTTAAAAGAAATATTTTAAAAAGGCTAGAAAAGCAATTAATGGAAGTTTAGGTATCTGTGGAAAAAGTCTATCACAGCATGATCACCACTAATGATGATTTAGTAGGAAGCACTGGTTAGGAAAAGTTGGCTGCTGGAGTAGCAAGGATAGCTAATTAGGATTCAGGAAAAGGGGTTTCTAATATTAGCCCTATCAACTAAAATAACTACTGACAATAGATCATGGAATTAAGATCATATATACTGGAAACAGATCACCAGGGTTCAAACATGTCAATTACTGCTGGGTGACTTCAAAGTGAACTTCTTAGGTCTCAAAGGTTAGGTTCCATCACCTTTAAAATGGATAACAGAAACAAGTCCAGAGCTAGTCTGAGTTAAATAAGGTAATCCCTGTAAGGTGCTTAGTACAGTGTCCCTAACACTAGAGCAACCTTCAACAGTCCTATGTGGCCCTCAGTTTCCTTCCATGTAAAATATAGGTTTGAGCTGGATCATTTCTAATGCCTTTGCCCACCCCAAATTAAAATCTACAGTTTAAAACAATATATAGAATATATATAAAACAATATATAAAACAATCTATTTTCGAAAAAAATTTAGATCTTTCACTGTAGTATTAAAAACATGGTAATTCAGATGCTATACAAGAATCATATTTCTAGGGGAGCCCTTTTAATATTAGTTATAATTACTACAGTTATTAAAGCCAAAGTTGTATGAAACTTATCCCCAAGAAATTTTTCCTCAAGAAATCCAAGATCTTCCATCAGTTATCATGTTCAGCAACTATAATTCTTACAGAGAGTAAAACAGCAAAACTATTATAACTGATATGATCTTAAATGGAAAATGAATATAATAATCGTTTATTATAAGAATATTAAAATTCTTTTTAGTTTGAGTCATAAATATTTTTTAAAAATCAGGGTCTGTAACATCAAGATTAAAGAAACACATCCCCCATGTTTCTTGACAGCAAACTATTAATATCCATATACGCATTAACTGTACACCAATCCAAACAAATAGCACGTGATAACTTTTTTTTTAATATTTGGAGAACTCTTTTTCATATGCTTTCAGAGATGATATTAAGAAACGTAAAAAACCTTTTTAATTTTTAAAAATTATTAAGTGTGTGTGATGATTGAAAAGAGGTTATTTAAAAATTTTAAAAAGTTTCTCCAGATAAGACAGCACTAGGAAAAAGAGTTCCAGCTCACCTCAGGTAGGTACCAGCATAGAAGGTCAAAGGAATTAAATTACATTTGCCCATCAAGGTAAAGAACAAAACCATCCACACAGGTCTGTTTTAAACTTGACAACTTAATAAGGTCTCAAACCAGAAAACGTGTATACTAGTCAATACTCATACTTTGTTTTTATTTAGCAAAAATGGGGTTAGTACTCTGGGAGTTAAAAAAAGGCGAAGATTTATTTTAACTTCACAGCTGTGAGAACTTCAGCTTCGTTTCCATAAAGTCTTATCTTTAACACATCATACTTGCCACAATTTCCAATCATTCAAGAAATTTTATTTTACCTCGTAACTAGTTCAGCAAAAGTAAAGCTCATGTCATAAAATGAATCTATACGTGTCCTTACCCTCAATATTTAGCTCAAAACAAACGTGGCAGAAGGAGAGCGTTTCTTTTTCTGTTCCCAGTTTACAAACACTGCAAATGTTGTCATCATTCAAATCAATGTTTACGAACTGCTCCTCTTCGTTCATAGTGCTCCTGTTAAGAAACAGAAAGGGCAAGTTATGCAATTTCAAGAACTTGACAGTATGGTAGTATTAGGAACTTCTAGAAGGATGCTGTGTATCTACTGCAACGGTCCTCAAACACGCATCGCCATACTTGCACTTCAACATCACTTTTACTGTGCAATGACACAAAGCTAGTAAAACTTAAAGACTTGCCATAGGTGCCACTGTGCCTAAGTGCTTTTTCTCATTTCCGTCTTTCGTTCGGTTGAAGAGGGGATCTGAAGGAAAGCAGTTTGCGGGGGTTCTGCTCTGCCCCACCCCCGACCCCGGCACGGAGAGCTTAGCAGCGCGGCCAGGGGGGGTCTTTCAATCTACTTAACGCTGTTAAATGCAGGAAAAACGACCTGTTCGGGACACCGCTTTGCTAACTTCATTGTGGGAACCCTTCGATGCGTTTCGCTAACTCGACGTAGCGAGGCTTCCCCTCGGAGATGCGCCGCAGGAAAACACACGTGGAAGCGCGAACACCCGAGGACGTCCCGGCAGCGTCTCAAGCACCCGCACCGAAGGCCGGGCGGGTCCGGCACCGCCGGAGCCGGGCTGTCCAAGCCGGGCGGGGAGGTGCCCTGGGGTCCCCTCGCCCCGGACTTCCTCCCACCCAGGAAGAAGGCGTCCGAAGGCCAAGGCACCCAGTCAGCCGGGACTCAGCGCCTCGGGGAGCCGGGCCCCCACTCCACATCCGGCGTTGGGGGCGCGCGCCCGCCGCTCAGGATGCCGCGGACCGGAGTCCGTCTCTCCGTCCGTCGGGGCGCCCCGCGCGGAACACCGCGAAGGGCCACGGAGCTCGGAGCGCCAAGGCGGCGGGACCGCGGGGCCGAGCGCAGGCGGGTCGGGAAGCGGGGCGCGGGATCTTTACCGTCGGCTCCGCGCGCCGCAGGAGCAGTTCCGCGCGGCTTGAGCTCCTCCACTATTGTTTCCGGCCGCGGCGGAGGCGGCAGCCGCGCGCCCGGCCCCGCCCCCTCCCGCCGGTGCCATCCCGCGAGGGTGGTGGGGGGAGGCGCGGGGAGGCGCGGTCTGGGGCAGAGCTGCGCGCCGGCGCGGCGGCTGCGGGCCTCCCCCTCTCCGCCCGCACCGACGCCGCGTCCTGGGCGAAGATTTTCTCGTGCCTCCGCGTCTCTCGTCCCGCTCTCTCACGGCTTTCTGGAACGGGGCGACTCGTGCACCCCCCTCCTCGAAGCGAGTAGGTAGAGGAGTCCGTTGTCACCTCCCCCTTAAGCGTAGTGGAAACTATTGCCCCCGGGCGGGGGCCGCGGGGGGCGGGGGCCGAAAAGTGATGGATGGATGGGAGAAGGGGACGGAGATGCGTGGGTGGGATTTTGTTTGACATCAGTAGACTGAAGCAGTAGTATCACTGAACGTCGAGTTGGGTTCCAGTTGAAATCTTTAATAAGCGAAAAGTTCATATTTCAGGTTTCATAATTAAGGGGTAATTTTAAATACAGAACCTTACTTTTTAGATGGGGCTCCCCTCCCCTATAATATGGTCCATTCCTTGCACGCCCACGGGGATAATCCTAGATTTCCCCCCCACCCCCCGCCCCGTTACTTTTAGGTCCCGCCCTGTTCTGTTCTCAAACTCTGGGACTTAAATTCCTTTGCCCACTTTGCTTAACGTTTAAAGCCTTTTTTTTTTTTTTTGGCTACAGTTCATGCAATACTTTCACTTATGTTTTCTATTGTAATCTTCACAACCGCCTAGAGAGGAGAAACAGGAACTGTGCTCTCATTTTGCAGCCTAGGAATAACTAACTCAGATTATAGTTGGTTGGAAACTGCAGAACTGGTCCTTGAACCCGAGGCTGCTGATGTAAAATCACTGTTATTTTCAAAAGCATCATAAGCACCGTACTGGTTACTTTCGCAAATAGGAAGCGGGCTGGGTTGTCAGTCTGCACATAACTGATAGTAGGAATGGATTCCATAGGTTTGAGAAACTTCTAGACCAAAGTGGCGCTTGATACAAACCATCCGTGCCTCAGAGAAGTAATGTGTTCTTTTGCTACTCAAAGTGCAGTAGATGAACCAGCAACATCTTCATCACCTGGTGTTTTGTTAGAAATACAGAATCTCAGCTCTTACCCAAGACTTCCTGAATCAGAGCCTCCACTGTAGCAAGACCTGTAGGTGATTCCTATGCACACTAAAGTTTGAGAAGCCTTAATTAAAATAGAATAATCTGTGCTTTTTCTATTTGAATTTCTCAGTCTAGGTAGGTATAACTAAAATGTCTTGCATCATGGATTCTACGCATCTTTTCAATGAAAGTGCTTTATAAAATCACTAACACTTTCCTTACAGTGAAACAAGTTCTTTTCAATTCTCAGCGTTCTTTTTCTGTGACATTTTGCCCTGTTAACTCTCCTTAGAACTCCTGACCTTTGTTGTTGTTGTTGTTTTTTAAGTCAACAAATCCAGGCCAATTTACAGTAATAAAATGTTCGCATTTTAAAAGTTTGAGTTTTAACAAACATATACACTGTGTAACCACCACCCCAATCAATTTATTCAACATTTCCACAACCCCCAAATTCCCTTGTGCCTCTCCCCGGTCAAGCACCCTCCCACCTCTGATCTAATGTATATCACTAAAGGCAAGTTTTGCCTCTTCTAGAACTTCATATACATGGAATTAAATGGTGTATATTTTTTTGTGAGTGGGCTACTTTGAGATTCATGATGATGTTTTGTAGTAGCTCCTTTTATTATTAATATTGCACAATTTGTTACTCCCTGAGTTCTTTCTAGTTTTGGAATTACTATTATAAAGCTATTATGAATATTCATATAAGAGTCTTTTTGTGTATTCATGTTTCCTTTCTTGCAGGTAAATACTCAGGAGTGGAATTGCTGAACTGTAAGGTAAGTGCATATTTACTTTAAAAATAAATTGCCAGGTGCTTTCCCAAGCAGTTATGCTGTTTTATGCAGTTAGTACATTATGTCTTCTTGATGAATTAACCCTTTTGTTACTATGCAATTTTTCCTTTTATCTGTGGCAATAGTTCTTCTGAAATCTACTTTCTCTGATGTTGATAGAGCTACTTCTGCTTTCATATGATGAATGTTTCCATGTGTATCTTTTCTTCTCTTTTTATTTTTACCTCCCGTGTCTTTGTATTAGTACATTTTTTGTAGACATAGCTGTGTCTTGCTTTTTAAATTTAGTCTGACAATCTCTGTCTTTTAATTGATGTGTTCAATCCATTTATGTTTAATGTAATTATTGATATATTTGGTTAATCTACCATCTTGTTATTTGTTTTCTACTTATCCTATATGTTCTTTGTTCCTTTTACCTTTTTGCAGGCTTCTTTGGATTAGTTGAGTTTTTTGTTTTGTTTTGTTTTTCTGTTTAGTATTTTGTCTCCATTTTATCTCTTCTACTAGCTACATTTTATGTATGTGTAGATGGATATATTAATGTATTTGGAGTCTGGAAAATATCCAAGGTTTAGTAGACTCATCTTCAACTTATCACAATCTATCTGAAATAAAATTATACCATTTTATGTAAAATGTAAGAAGCTTACAATAATATATTTCTCTGATCATATATTGTTATATATTTTACTTCACATGTGTTACATACTCCAAATACATTATTTCCTTAGTAAGCTATATTTTAAATGAATAAGAGAATAAAAAACTTTTATATTTATCCACATATTTACCAGTTTCAGTGTTTTTCCTTACTCAGGTTTATCCATATTGCAGCTCGTATCTTTTTTTTTTTTTAATCTGGAGAACTTCCTTTATTATCTTTTTGTAGTGTTGCTCTGTTGGTAACAATTTCTTTCAGCCATAATTTGTCTGACAATGTCTTTATTTCACCTTCAGTTTTGAAGGAATCATTCTGTATATATAGATTTTTGTCTTTCAGCCTTTTAAAGATGTTGTTCCATGTTCCCTAGGATTGTATTGCTTCCTAGGAGAAGTCATTCCCCATATCTAGTAACGGATCAGCTTGATCTTTTGAGGTTTCTTTTTAAGCTTTGTGAGGATCTAGATTATCCTTTTGTATAAGGGTTTTCTAAGCTTTTCCTAAAGAATTTGGCTTAGGCTTTCTATTATATGTTGCAGGTCTTCAACAAAGTTTTATCATTGGATAAAACTCAAATGATTCCTTTCCTCTGTGAGTTCCAGTAGTCATTCAGATCATAGTTCCCCAGCAATTTTTCCCCCCTCTGGTAGTTAATTTTTGTCCAGTCTCTTGGAGACTCTCACCCTACACATGCACAGCTTAGTATTCAGGTACAGACTTAAAGGGTGTTCTGGAATTCTTTCTGTATAGTTCTTCCTTTCTAGCACTGCTTACTGCGAATTCCAGACATGTCACACACCCCAAACTCAGTCTTTGCCTCCTCAGCCCAGCTTTGCATCTCCCTATGTTGACCATGGTCCAAAAGTACCTCCAGGCATAAAACTGGGGTAATTGTTGGGCTCATCTCATTTTTTTCTTTTCTATTTGTGATCACATTTTTTCTTTCTTGTGTTTCAGTGTTTGAAAATAGTGATTTCATCTCTTTCCCCTGGTTTTCTAACGTTTAACAGCTACTCTGGTACTCTTTACTCCATCCTGGCTAGAATCCCTTATTTTGTCAGTAGATCTTTCATTTACCAAACAAGAGCTTCTTCACAGGATCTCTTTGTTTCCAATCCTGTTTTTTCAGCTCACCCTTCACAATCCATTCTGAAATAAACACAGATGAAGTCTTCTTTCCCAAAACTTGTCATGATTTCTTTAATTTCTCATAATATTAATACACAAATCTCTTTAGCATTTAGATGGTTACAGTGGGCTTCCTAGTTTACCATCTCATTTGATAAAACCTGACTTCTTTACTTGGATAGTCAAGGATTTTATCTTTAACTGCAATCCTTTCAACTCTGATAACTCAATAGACTGTGCAAAAATGTGTTATAAACTGTAAGGTAATGTACAAAGACCAGGTGTATGATTGGTTTTTGACCTGAAACAGCTATTAACTTGACTTCAGGCCTACAGCAGTTAGGAATTCTTTCCAATACAAGTAATAGAAAACCTGATTAAAAGTATCTGAATCAAGTAGGTTTCATTTGTTTCACAGAACAAAATCAGAGGAACCAACTGTGGGCTGTTGTTCATTGACTAATTTTTGTCAGCGACTCTCTGGAACTATTCTGGCTTTCCTTTGGAGAGTGGAGGATGTATCCTACAATTAGGTAACATATTTTCTAACAGGCAAGAAGATAGTGATGGAAAAGCTGGGGGAATTTGGAGGGGAAGCGGCCTCTTTCATTTTTGCAAGATAGGAAGGGTTTCCTGAGAAACTTTGTCAGATTTCTGGTTATATCTGATCACCAGAACTTAAATGACAACCGTGGGTTCCAGGAAAGTGAGTATTTAGATTTTTCAGCCTCTATGACAGAAGCCAAGCAAGAGAGATTAACAAACTAACAATGACTGCTAGAGAATTTACATACTTTTCTAAAAGTCACTTTTATATGTGGAACGATGAAAATAATCCTTACTTTTCATTCAGTGAATGTTTGCTACAAAGAATGTTTGCCCACAACTCTTGTTCATGCCACTACTCTTTTGGGTATTTTTTTCCAACATTGTTCCTTTTTAAAGTAAAGGATTCAGTGTATTTAGTATATCTATCCATTCATCTCTCACCCTCTGCCTTTGCTTCTCTTCATGTGTTATCTCTTACTCTGCTGTTGGAGATGTTGTTCCTTCATTTACCCTGGAAGATGGGGCACATGCTGCCACTGGCTTAGAATCTTTTAATATCATGACTCCGAAGGTACTGGGAACTCAAGATGTGGGCAGAATTTATTATGTTATCTTTTCCACTTTTTCGTACGCTCCCTCTACCACGTGGCCTTACAGTTCACTACATTGGGCAGAATATATTTTCCCACTCTAATGGAATGTTAACCAACATGACATGAGCTGAGACCCTAAATGTGCTGGTGTGGTTTAGCTGGGCTTCCTGTGCCTCTGCCACATGGCACAAAAATTTCACTCAGGTGAGTGCTGGTCCAAGGAGCAGGAGAGATGTGGAGCAGACCTGGGCTTAATCCGCAGCCTAAAGCTAGGTAGGCCCAGCTGACCTGGGGACCCGGGATAGACGTTGGTTGCTGTAAGCCCTGAATTGTGGTTTGTTTTGTTATGCAGTACATTGCAGTGATAGCTGTTAATACAGTGGGATTCTAAATGGCCAACTTCAATCCAAATTCAATTAGTTACAATGGCTGGTACCTTAATTGGCCAGGCTTGGATTACCTTCCACTTCTTCCTTCCCATCCACCTCCCCAAATAACTGAAGTTGGCTCAGGAACGGGGTTAGAGGTATTAAAATTGGATTCTACGTTGTGGGAGAAGAGTTACTCCAAAGGAAAGTGGTTGCTGTTATCAGAAGAGGAGAGTTGGTTTGAAAACATAATAAATAGGCAAAAACTATCATAATGCACCCTGGTGCTCTTTATTCTTCGATATTCACTGCTAAATTTTAAGCTGATCATGTGCAGTAATTCTGTCTTACTCATCTTGTGGTTATTTCAACACTTAAAGTATCTTTCAAGTGTCTTTTATCAGTTAAGATTAGGTTTCACCACAAGTACCATAAGACCCCCAAACAGCAGTGACTTTAAAAGATAGAAGTTTTTTCTTTTACATTGAAGTCTAGAGGTGGGCAGTCTAGGGCCGGTGTGGTGGCTCTGATTCGCCGAGTCCTTAGGCATCCGTGTAACTTCCAGCTTTCTTCACGGTCATCTCTGGGAGCTGAGTCTCCTCTTGGTGCGCAGACATAGGTTCTTTCATCAGAACCCCATTCCAAACAGCAGGGTGGAGGAAGGGGGAGGGCAGAGCAAGAATGCGGGCCAGCTCCTTTTTAGGAACATCTCTCAGAAGTGGCCACATAACATTTCTGCTCACCCCTCACTCTTGTGGCGGGAAGAGCCTCGCTGAAAGGGAAGCTCGGGGATCCAGTCTTTCTTCCAGCATCCCTGTGCCCAGCTAAAAGCCAGGGCTTCTGAAAGAGGTTGTGGGGTTTTGGAGTAGGCAACAAGCCATCTCTGCTGCAGTGCTCAATAAATATTTGTTGTATGAGAGTGTGAGTAGGTGAATCACATATTAAAAATGAAAATTCGTTAATAAGCACCAAAGAGTAAAATTTCATCCTTAGGTGGAAGGCAGGCTTAAAGAAGTTATTTGAGGTTAAAATGCCTATTTAAACAATTTTTCATTTTTAGAAAGCAAGAAAGCAAAAGTGGATGATTTGTTTTAGAATTCTTCTTGCTCTGAGCTCAATTTGAACAGAGTTGGCAGGCTTGTTCCTGTTTTGTTGATCTATTTTCTAAATGTCTAACCCTCACAGTATTCTGGACAGAGTCTAGTGCTGCTATGTTGGAATCCTTAACTCTAATGTCTCCCTTAAAATTATGTCTCCTCTTAAACTTAGACAAGCATCCCTTTGAAAGTTTGTGATACAAATATTTGCATTAAAGGGATTTACCACCTATAGTTTCAGTAATGCTGACATTATAGGTTAGCTGTCTGCCGATCCATTGTCCTGTTGTGCAGGCAGAACAAACCAAACCTATTTTCCAGTCTGTGGATAAATTCACTGTTGGCATTGCTGGGAGGAGATTGGGAGTTAACTACCAAGCTATTGATTCTTTTTTCACTGTGGGCTTTAGTAATGTGCACAGTTCCCACTGTTAAATTCAAGGTGATAAAAGGAAAGTTGGGGATTGATGTCTGAAGTTATAGAAGAGTCCGTTTCATAAAATTTTATTAGAGGTTTATTTTTATATTTCATTGTATAAATATCAGATGTCTGGGTGTGGAATACTCCAGCTAGAAATTGAAATCCAGACATATTTCTGAATTAACTATTGGTGTGCCTCTTGAGTTAGATATACTTTAAAATTTCAGAATTTTGCATTTCAAATTTTCATAATTTTCTTTAATTCTGAAAGATTTGTTGATGGGAGATAATAGCATTAAGGGTAAGTGAGAAAGAATACAACCTTTTGTGTTTGGAATTCTATTAAATGTGGTACTTTTTCACAGAAGTTAAAACTAATTGAATATTTTATTTATTTCTTTAAAAGATTTTATTTATTTATTTGAAAGAGAGCTGGGGGGAGGGGTAGAGGGGAAGCAGACTTCCTGCTGAGCAGGGAGCCCAGTAAGGGACTGGATCCCAGGACCCTGAGATCATGACCTGAGCAGAAGGCAGACGCTTAACCCACTGAACCACCCAGGCACCCCAACTAATTAAACTTTTTAAATATTTTTTCAATCAATCATTCATTGAACACATTTTTATTAAATACTCATTATATGTGAGATATTATGCCAGGTATTAATTATACAATAGAAAGTAAAACAGTCCCTCCTCTTGAGAAATTTATCACCTAGTGGAAGAGACAGGCATTAAGTGATTTCTTTTGGACTGGAGTTATTTTTTAAGATTTTATTTATTTATTTCACAGAGAAAGAGACACACAGAGAGAGGGAACACAAGCAGTGGGAGTAGGAGAGGGAGAAGCAGTCTTCCTGCTGAGCAGGGAGCCTGATTCGGGGTTTGATCCCAGGACCCTGGGATCATGACCTGAGCCAAAGGCAGACACTCAATGACTGAGCCACCCAGGTGCACAATGGGCTGGAGTTTTTAATAATATTGAAATATACTTGCATTTTAATTGCTGTAGCACAGTAAAGATGTCTGAGTACCACATTGGCAAACAATACTTGTCTGTCTTTTCTCTGTTATTCTTCTAAATCTTACATGTTTAGTAAGGATTTATTTATTTATCATTTTGTAGGAAATGAGGAGTTCCATCATAGTTTTTTTCCCCCCAAAATAACTGGAAAATAACTGGGGAAAAAAAAAGGAGAAGTTTTGAAAAAGGAGAAAGCTTTGGTGAGGTGAAGTGAAGTGAGGCCTCATGAATGGAGCTAGTGTCCTTATAAAAGAGATCCTAGAGAGCTCCCTTCCCCTTCTGCCACATGAGGATACAGCAAAACGATGTCTGTCTAAGAACCAGGAAGTGGACTCTAACCAGACACCAAATCTATCAGCACCTTAACCTTGGCTTCCAGCCTCCTGAACCATGAGAAGTAAGTTTGTGGTGTTTATAACCCTCTTGGTCTAATATTCTGTGATAGTAGCCCAAACTGACTAAGATAAAAGGTTTCTGAAGTGAATTATATTCTTTTTTTGCCATCTTAAAATATATAGAAGATATGTGTATGTTAGCCAGGGAGTTAAATTTCTGTGTTAGAGTGCACTAAGTTGTTGTAAAAATACACTTGGAAAATCAGGGACTTAATGAACAAATAGTAGTTGAGGGTGTTCCAGATTGGTAGGGCTCTCTTCCACTCTCTTGAATGTTCATTCAAGGGCCAGGATTTTTCCATCTTGTGACTCTTTCATCGTTCAGGACCTTGTCATCAGGTGCACGGTCAAGGCTTGTTCTCACCCGGGTTTCAGTCGGTGGAAAGGGGAACAGTGTAGAAGAGGCATACCTCTCTTACAGGCCCCAGTCCTTAAGAGGCAGGCACATATCACATTTACTCACACATCATTGCTGATAATTTAGTCTCACGGTTGGGTCAATCTGCAAGGGAGATTGGGAAGTAACCTAATTATGTGCCTAGGAAGAAGGGGTGGATAAATATTGGTGGGTTACTACTGTCTTTACCACAGCCTGTGCCTCTGGCTGCCAAGTTTCTGTGTGGATCCTTCTCACATTCATCCTTTCTTCAAGCAAGACAGGTTGGGCACACTCACCCTTTCCCAAAGGAGACAACTCAGAGGACCATCCAGATGCTGTGTTCAGCTCAAATTCTACGATTCCTGGGTCGCGTTAAGTCCTTTCACTCAGGTCCAGACGTAGCCTCAGGTGGATCAGAAAATTAAAACTTCTATTCAGAAGAGAGAAGAACGAGAAACAGTAGTCACTGGTTCCTAACACTGATGGATATCAGCAGGGCAGGAGTCTCAAAGACCTGTGCTCTGGTCATGGGTGAGGCCCTTGATTGGACCCTGTTTCTGCTCTCCAAAAAGGAATTCTTGTGCATTGCTCCCTGTGGCTGCCTGCTCTGTGCTCTGGAAGGACTTATCTTGTCTCTTATTTTTCTTGGTCACATCCAAAATTGGCTTTGGGAATCTGTTCTCCCTGGGGGGCTGCATATATTTTGCAGGTGTTTGTAGGTACATAGGTTGCTCTAAGCTTTAAAGAATCACGTGGCTCCTTGGTTCTTAGGTTCATAGATTCTTTAACAACACAATTTCCTCAATTTTAGTAAGCTCCTAATTTATTTGGTTCCAATATGTCTGTAAGTACCACCCCCAATTTTTCTTTTCTTTTTGCTAAAGCAGTATTTTTGTTTTGTTTTGTTTTGTTTTTTCTTGTAGGCCCACACCCAGCATGGAGCCTAACTCAGGGCTTGAACTCAAGACTCTGAGATCCAGAGAGTCATATGCTTAACTGACTGAGTTACCCAGGTGCCCCTCCAATTTTTCTGAATATATTCTGCACAGTACTTCAGTTTTTGCTCTACCTCCGATATGGTCTTTCATTTTAATGGCAGTTTTCTTGAGGCCATCTGAAAAATTAGGTGGGCCTAGGAAGGCAACAATCTGACCTTCTGCCATTTAGAATCCAGAATCAGTCAGTGATTCAGGCCAGGGGTCTTAATCTTTTCTTTTTCACCTTCAAATCATTGTCTATTTCTCAGATGGACTTCTTTGATCACCCTATGTAAATCTTCCACCCAGTCCCACTTTACCCTGGTCTTAAAAAAGACAAAATATCTTATCACATATGTATATATATATATGTGATATCACTTATACATATAAGTGTGTATATATATGAAATAGGCATATATTATACATATCTTATTAATTGTCATACTTATTGTTTATTGTCTATTCTTCTCCTCTAGAATGTAAATTCCATGAGGTTTGGAACTCCAGAGATGGAGAATAGTGTCTGTCTGCCACGTAGTAGGTGCTCAACAAATATTTGTTGAATGAATGAATAGATGATGTGAGAGTATGCAGACTCTTTAAGATCTTCTGTATATCATGCTGTTAGTGAGTTCTGCAAATATTGGGGTTACAGTCATTTCTTCCTCTTCCATGTAAACAGAACCCTTGTTTTGTGTATTTGGTAGAGTAGGGCAGGGAGGATGCATCTTTGTTCTCTGTTCTCTAGCCATAGAGATTCTATGCCAGTTGTGGAAATTCCATTCTTCTTTGTTCAGCCTAACAATAGACAAGTGAAGTGACCCAGTCTTGGCTTAATGAGAGGTAAGCAAAAGTGTGTTAAGATGGAGAACATCTGGAAAAAAAATTGTTTTTTTCTGCTCACTCTCTTCCTTTCTGCTTTGGCTGTTCTTTATTCTTGTGATAGTGTGATGTTGAGGCTTTAGCAGCCATCTTGTGACCATGAAGACAGATATTGCTGACATATTGAGGTTGGAAGACGGAAAGATAAAAAGAACCTGGGCTTATATGACATAATTGAATTATTTCCTTTTAAAGTGAGACAGTAAGTATCTACTTTATCTAATCCACTTTTTGCCTGCTATTCTGTTACTTGTTTATTGCAGTTGAAGGCATCCCAACTGATAGAGTAGCAGTATTTTTAGTAGCTGATCAAACTAATTGGTTGACATACTGCTACTCATTTAACCATTTGTCCATTCACTCATTAAGTGTATGATATACCAGGTTAAATGCAAAACTCAGAGTAAGAAGATTAATAAGATACAGTTCATACATATCCTCAAGGAATTGACAGTAAGGGTACAAACAAAGAGTTATATGAACAGCCTCTGAGTTACAAAGGTATGATAGCAATATGGCATTCAGTAGAAGCCATACTTTGATTTCTGGATTTTGATATTTTCCTGGGCTAGTAATGTATGGTGCCATACTGTGTCATGACACTGGACAGTAGCAGTAACTGTCCAGTCACTGCCCATGACTCCTAGTCAGCCACACAATCACCAGGGTAAACAACAGATACATTTACAACCACTTCATGGTCATATAACCATTCCATTTTTCACTTTCAGTATAGTAGTCAATAAATTTCACAAGACACTCTTTATTATTACTTTATTATAAAATAAATACACTTTATTATAAAACAGGCTTTGTGTTAGATGATTTTGGCCAACTGTAGACCAGTTTAAGTGTTCTGAGCGTGTTTAAGGTAGGCTACGCTAAGCTATGGTGTTTGGTAGGTTCATTTTATTAAATGCATTTTTAACTTAAGATATTTTAAATTAAAAAAAGATATTTTAAATTTACATTGAATGGGTTTATAGGGATATAACCCCATTGTAAGTAGAAGATCTGTATCTAGTGCATTGTTATCACAGAGCAAATGGTTATTAACGTTCAGATTCAGTATAACTAGTAGTTGGTTAGTCTCTTGGGTAGACCAACATCGGTAGAGGTGGTCTAGCCTATCATCTCTGCAATGGGTCCACGTGGGTTTTATTCTCAGTCACCATTTGAGGAGGCTTTTTTCTATTGTCAGAGAAGGAGTAGCACCAATGTAGGCAATTTTGACCATATTATTTATTTCCTATTTATTCTGACATTAACTCATTGGTGGAGAAGATTATGGGTTAAGGAATCAGCCTCAATAGTGGGAATCAGGGATAGTTTGCGTCTTTCTCCTCCACATCCACCAATGGGTCCTTAAATGCCCAGGAAAATGGAACTGACTGTGGTTAGAATGTGTTGATTCACTTCTGGCAGCTTAAGAATGCTGCTTGCTACAGGCTATTGGTAAAATTTTCATGTGTGCCTAGAGAAGAAATTAGAATTACAGAGTGTTAAATATTTGAGTTTAATCATCTGGAAAACTATAGTGTTTTTTTGTTTGTTTGTTTTGTTTTTGTCTGAAAAACAAAATAAAACCAAAAACTTTGCAGCTTTATCATCCAGAGCTAGCTATCTAGTCATTGATATATTGAACCTTTTTTTTTTTTTTTTGCAGAGCCATTCAGTGTGCAAATGATAATGTTAACTGCCAAATGAGCATGTGGGCTCTATACTTTGAGCTCAGTAAGGCAAGTTGACTGTATCCAGCTCTTTTTCATAATTAAAGTTCAAATGACAAATGCATATATGCTTAGGATGAGTCTTAATCTCTCAAAAGTGCATTATATAATATTAGGATCACTGGCTTACATTTTATGTTAGGCTCATTAAAAGTTTATGTAGAAAAAAGCTCATATAGCAAACTCAGGAAAAGGTAGTGACTCAGGGTGGTACATGGACTTCTGACAGATTTAATAGGTAGATTAATTTCTGTGCCCACAGAAACTGTTCAGGAGCTACTCTTGGTTTGCTTTATTTATTTAAAGTTTATGCTAAGTACCTTTAAATCAAAGAATCCTTAACTTTTTCATTTCTGTTTTGGAATGTTTTTGGGATTTCCATTCCTTTCTTTCTTTCTTTTTTTTTTTTTAAGATTTTATTTATTTATTTGACAAAGAGATTACAAGTAGGCAGAGAGGCAGGCAGAGAGAGAGAGAGAGGAGGAAGCAGGCTCTCTGCTGAGCAGAGAGCCCGATTGGGGGGCGGGGTTTCATCCCAGGACCCTGAGATCATGACCTGAGCCTAAGGCATAGGCTTTAACCCACTGAGCCACCCAGGCGCCCCGGGATTTCCATTCTTTATTCCTGTCTACTCAGGGGTCCCTGACTTCTTTAATGGTATTTGATGGTTTTCTTTGTTTGCTTTTGCTTTGGGAAGTATAATAGCTAGCTGCAGTTAGCCAAATAGAAGAGAGAGTATAATTTTCATTTGTGATACATGTAAACTTGTTATTTTAAAGAGAGGAACCACTTATGTATGTACCTGTGAAGAAAATAAAAAATGTAGGATATAAAAAATGCCAGAGGTAGTAAAGTTAGCATCTATGCCTGGACCAAAGTGTATTTTGATTTTTATGATGGTTTTCTTCTAAGGAGGTCAAAGTATTTCATGTATTATTTTATGTTTGTGGCACTCCTACTATTGTACAGAAGCAAATGCCATCTCTATATTGTGGCATTGAAGAATGATTCATCCGTGGGATGGAGATGAGAATGATTCCACAAACAATGAATTTCCCATAATCATGAAAGACATGTTTATTCCATATATAGTATCCTGTATTGTGAACTGAGTTATTGCAATGCCCACTGGGGTGGTCTCTAAAAATTCTCACTCACAAGAGTATACCTTACATAGAGTATACCTGACATCAGATTCATTTAGAGGAATATAGGCTAGGAAATGGAACTTGCTAGAAGCATGGCATTTAGCACCCTTCTTCAGTAAGACTTCTTATAGCACTCTTCACACCAATCAAGGGGCATAAATTCCCGAGTCCCTGCAAGGGGCCTGTCAAATTATAAGAATCATCACACTGAGGGAACCCAAAGCTGTGATTTCCCAAAAGGTATTTATGGTTCATATATAGTTTCTGTCCTGCTAGATACAATTTGTCATTTTTTATCATAAGAAATATTGCTTAGTAGTACCACTTCCATTCTACCTTTTTCAGGTTTCTAGAGAAACAGTGTTATAAAGTTAACCCAAAGTCAAGTTTGTTCATAAAGGACAAAAGGTTTTGTTAATGCTTTACCCACAGTTATGCCACCTCTTTCGTAGTATTAAGACTAGGTTGGATGCTTAGCAGATATCCATCACTAATTGAGTGGTACGGTTTCTCTGGGCCTTGAGAAGATGGAGTGGATTAAATTTAATTTTATAGTTAGGGAAATATTTTCAACTTTGTTATTTTACAAATAAAATCTTATTAAACCATATTCTGTATTTATAAGCATAGTTAGAGATAGAATTAACTTTTGATATGCCAATACTACAGATCTAACGGGGAGAACACTGCACCACTGTTGAGATTCCCACATTATGAAATGTTGTAATCCAGAATGTAAGCACTTCCAGCACATAAACTGACTCTCTACTTGCATCTGAAAGGGCACAGGCGAGGACAGATCTTTCTAAGCATACAGGAAATACAGGCACACCCCAGGAGAACTTTCTCTCAGTTTAACATTTTCCAGCAGAATGCCTGTGACTTGTAATATCTAAATGTCATAAAATGTACGTCTCTCTCTCACCTCTGCACATTTAGGACAAATTTATACTCATCCTTCTAAAATGGAATATGGTGTACATTTTGTGAGGCATAACTTACGTGTGGTGAAATGCATACATCTTAAGTGTACAATTCAATAATGAATCAGTATGTCCATTATGTATGTCTACACCATTGTCAGGGTGTAAAGCATGTCTATTACTTTAGAAAATTCCCTTGTACCCCTTCCTGGTCAATCTCTTTTCTTTCCCTCCACCCTAAAGCAACCATTATTCTAATTTCTATCAATATCAAATAGTCTTACCTGTTTTGAATTTCGCGTAAATGGGATTATAAAGCAAATGCTCTCTTGTGTCTGGCTTCTTTTGTTCACCATGTTTTTGTGCTTCATCTGTATTATTATACACAACGCTAGTTCAAGTAAATACTTGGAGTGGAATTGCTGCGTCATAGATTAGAGGTATGTTTAACATCATAAGAACCTACCAAGCAAGCATCCAAAGTGCTTTTACTGTTTTGCACACTCAGCAGCAATTTATGAGATCTGGTTGCTTCCCACCCTTTCTTGCATTAGGTTTTGTCAGCCTTTATTTTTAGCCATGCTAGTGTGTGTAAAGCTTCTAGAAGAAAGAAACCCAGGACTGTCTTTGTGACCTTGAGGTAGGTAAAGATTTCTTCTAGAAATCTTTTGATTTAGAAATCTTTTCGAGGGGTGCCTGGGTGGCTCAGTGGGTTAAAGCCTCTGCCTTCAGCTCAGGTCATGATCTCAGGGTCCTGGGATCATCGGGCTCTCTGCTCAGCAGGGAGCCTGCTTCCTCCTCTCTTCTCTGCCTGCCTCTCTTCCTACTTGTAATCTCTCTCTCTCTCTGTCAAATAAATAAATAAAATCTTAAAAGAAATCTTTTTGAAATCTTCTAGAAATCACTAACCATAAAAGAAGCAATTGAATAATTGGATTCATCAAAATGCAAGGTTTCTGCTCTTTGAAAGACACTTTATGAGGCTGTCAGGATCCTGCAAGTGGTTAGGCTTCTAACTCACATCTACAGCAGGTTTTTCAACCTTAGCATTATTGACATTTCAGACTGTTGACTGCTGGTATTGGAGACCGTCTGTACATTGCAGGATGTTTAGCAGCATCTCTGGCTTCTACCAAAGGTGGTGCCGGTAGCACCACCTTTAGTTGTGACAACCAAAACCATCTCTACACATTGCCAGCTTTCCCATGGGGAGCAACCCCCCATCCCCAACCACTGGCTGCTTCTCTCCATTTTCCCCACTGAGAGCCACTGGCCTAGAGTTTGTCTTAACTCTCTGGCCAATTTCAGTACCTAATGCACCTTTTTGGAGTCCTCTGGACTTCAACTGACCCAAGAATGGACTGGAAATCTTTGGAATGCCCTGAAGAATATTGGTTAGCAACCTTTATCACCTTAGTGCCCTCTACCCAGCATTAAATTAGAATCAGAGCATGCCTCAGAGAGAAAGCCAGGCATGAGGAAAATAGCAATTCACTTTGTTATTTTCAATTTAGTGTTGAAACACTTCAGTCAATGATTTATTATTTTTTAAATAAAATATATTGTAGTTCCCCCAGAGAGCTCTTAATCCTCTTAAGAATACAGTAAACAACTTTATACCTATTGTAAATATAATTTTCATAAACTTAAAGTCATACAAGTGGAACAGGTAACATTTTATTTTCTTACAGTTGAGCTCAGTTTTGAATGTATGCTCCATTTTTCCTGATGCTATAAAACTATATGTTGGCATTTCTAGGCGAACTCAGTCTCTGTCATACTTTTTCAGTCAGTTCAAGTTTAAAATCATGTCATTCCTGGATTTTACCTTTTCTTCCTCTTCTTCAGGGTGACACCCCTGTCCCAAGGTTTGTTTATGATAATGACAGAGTGGAAGTTGGGAGAGGAGGTCTGCGAGGGAGGTTGTTGGCTTGCTAGTATTTGAGGTCTGGTATTTGGCACTCTTCCAAAGGCCACCTCATTAAATCTCTGCATTTGAAAGACCTCAGTTGCATGATTCACACTGGCCTTTGGGTTACAAATTCAGGCCCCTTTGGCCATTGGCCTTCTCTTTTAACTAACATCTGAGCCCTGCTTGGGGAAGTGGGGACAGTGTATTCGTCCACTGCTCACTGATGAGCTTAAGATAGAATCAGAGCTGTCATCAGAGCCTCTTTGTTCCTGATGTCACACCCAGCCATGTCTAATTGTTGGCCTGATGTCCTTTTGGTGCAGAGGCACACACTACCATTTCTTCCCTGATGCTAGGGTGCTAATTTGATGTAATAGACCTAGAATACCACGCTCTTCTTTAATCTTCTCTCTCCCCAGGCTACCCACCTGGAAAGGAGGGTCATATTCAAATCCTCCCTGTATATTCAGCTAGAGTGGGGGGAAAGGGAGGGGGGAAGTCAGAGATTTCCCAGGGAAGATAAGAAGAGTTATTCATGTAGAAAAGGATAAAGACATGTTTCAAGCATGAGTTTCAGTGTCAGTAAAGCAGTGGAGGTGTGAAATATTATGGTATATGTAATAGCATTTATTTTCTGTTTTGATGGTCTAGCGTCTGAACATACTTCCTTCATTGGAGAATTTTTTATTTAATTAAACAGAACCCATATCCAGTTGTAGAGGCTGGAGGTATCAGTGTGAAGCAGTGGGCATGTGACTTAGACTCCATCAATTAGATGTGCTTTCTTTAGGCTTTGGATTGAAGGTAGTAATACCAAAAAACACCAATGACACAGAATCCATTCTGGTAAGTTCAGTTCACACTGGACCCTCTTCCTCACGGGGTAGTGGTGGTAGCAGCTTCATGTCCTCCCCTCCCCTCCCCTCTTCCCCCTTCCCTCCCCTCCCCCCCCC
>LNAC01000003.1:6309302-6345331 GCA_002007465.1 Ailurus styani | reverse complement strand
CCCCCCCTTCCTTCCTTCCTTCCTGAGATATATTTATTTATTTTAGAGGGAGAAAGTGAATGTGAGCAGGGGGGAAGGAGCAGAGGGAGAGGGAGAGAGTCTCAAGTGGACTCCGTGCTGAGCATGGAGCCCGACACAGGGCTCGATCTCACGACCTTGAGATCATGACCTGAGCTGAAATCAAAAGTGGGCCACTTGAATGCGCGCACTTTCCATGGGCCCTAGGGATAACGCCTGTGTCCACCAGGGCAAGATGCAGTTTCTAGGTCTGGAGGAAGAGGTGGTAGAATTTCTACTGGACCAGTCCCATGGCTTCCATTTTGTATTATTTAGATTTTGTTATGTAAGAGAGCACCCTAAAACTGAGTGACAAGTTACAGAGACTCTGTTCTTGATTAAAGTTTAAGCAGGCTCCTCTGAGTTCTTTTTTCATCTAGGCCTCAACTTTGGCCTATAAAAATAGCAGACAGTCAGGACAGATGAGGTTGTCTACTTCCCCTTCCCCTGCTACCTTGCATACTAAAAGACTTGAACAAACACCAACATTTTTAACTCAAGACCACATCGCTGGGATGACCCTCACCTCCTTGGTGTGCCTGCCTGAGAAAGTCAAGACTACCAGAAAAATAACTGTTTGTTTCAGCCCAAACCTGGTAATAAGTAGAGAGGTTTCTGAACCACTTCTCATAGAGCACTTATGTTCAAAAGCTTGCAGTTGTAAATCCTTTCTTCTCCCCCTTTGAGATGTAGCTCTTCCACCACCAAGAAGGCAGTTGTCTGACCAGAGTCATCTCTGAAATGCAAACACTCAGGGAAATAGCTTCTGCTGTCCCTGCCAGGATGGAGGGTGCTCCGCTCTAAATTATACTACTGCCTCCTGGAATAAATCTACAAGAAATTTCCTTCTCCTCCAAATAAGCTCCAGTTAACAAACCTGATCTTTGCTTGTTCCTCCTGTTTACTCCCTCATTTCCCTTTAAAATTTCTAGTCTGCTCTGTGCAGATCAGAGTTCAGTTCACACTGGACCCTCTCCGTCATTGCTGTAGTTACTACTCAGTAAAGTCCTTCCTTCCCTCTTCAGCTAGTCTCCAGACTTATCTTTGAACAGGTCATCTCAAAACTTGGTAAGCTATTTAGTTCTGAATTCTATGGAATTATCAATTTGGACCAGGTTTAACTGGACAGCTCTGAGCCCACTTATGTCTGCAGTCAGCTTCTAGTCAATGAGACACCTCAGTTTCTGTGATGTGGGTGACAGTCAGCTGAGGCTGTGGAGACAACTGGACTCTATGTCCCTGTTACCCAGGAGGCCAGTCTAGGCTTATTCCCGTGACTGCTCAGCAGAGTTCTAAGGAGTGGCCTCACGAAGCCTACATTTAGAACTGATACAGATTACTTCTGCTGCTCCTGTTGGCCAGCTCAGTATCAAGAGGTTAAGACATACACTCTATGTCTTAATGGGAGGAGCTCCAAAGTCACATTGTCAAGGGCCAAGGATATAGGGAGGGGAATGTTGGAACCATTTTGCAGACAACCTGCAGATATGCTACATAGCTGTGTAGACTCCAAGTATAGTTCTTTGAATCGGGTTTTAGAGCCTCCTTTATTTTTCAGTGAAACCTTTTTTGCTTATATCAGCCTAAATTGTTTCTGTGACATATAATTAAACATCTTGTTGAATATACTGAGTCACACCCACTTTCCTTCCCCCCTCCCCCCATCTTTCTTCATGCTGTGGCTCTTTTCCACAATTTCTAGAACAGTGCTGTCCAATAAAAGTTTAATATAAGTCAGTAATGTAATTTTCAAGTTTTTGGTAGCCATATTATAGAAAGTAAAAAGAAACCAATGAAATTAGTGTTAGTAATATATTTTATTTAACCCAGTATATCCAAAATATTATCATTTCAACTGATCAGTATAAAGTTATTAATGAGATATTTTGCATCTTTTTAATGCTAAAGATCTGTGGTATAGCTTATACCTCTGTTTGGACTAGCCACATTTCAAGTTCTTAATAGCCATATGTAACTAGTGGCTACCATATTGGACAGTTGTTTTGCTGGGACTGAGTTCTTGATAAGGACTGGAAAATGGACTCATTAGCAGAGTGAATGGCATTTATGATTTTCTCCAAAAGCAGAACCTGAGACAAGCGTTTGGGAGACGGTAATCTATTTGAGAAATTTAAGGAAACCAACTAAATGTGCATTATTGAACCAGTTATTGCTATGGACAACTGGTGCTCAAAGCCATTGGGGACCCCCTCAAGGAACTGTGTAAAATGGGCTTTAGATTTTTCTTTCCAAAGTATCGAAGACTGGGGCAATTGTCCATTGACTCCCATTCCTCATTGGTTGAGGGTTGCTTCTGTGGGTATTAGTCCCTCATATTTCTGGAATGTTCTTTATAAGGTTGAGCAATGGCTATCTTCAGGATCAGTCCTGAGGTAGAAAAGGTGAGTGATAAGACAGATACTTGGAATGGAGTTTTGCTGTAACTTGGGAATTATCTACCACCACTTGGAATTGAATTGTAATCAGTGATGGACTGGGACATGGCAAAACTCTTACTATATATATTATATAGTACTTGTAAAATGGACGTTAAGTAACATTGGCCCTGAGTGATAAAGTTTTTCTATACCAATGTGACTCATAACAAGGCTTTTGAAAGACATGTTTTGGCGAATTTTTTTTTCTAAGGGAGCTCTCTAGAGATTTTTTTTCTTTTATTGCATATTAAATATTATTTCAGAAATTTAGACAGATCTACAAGGTAGGTTTTGATTGAACTATCTTTAATCTGTTCTTTTGAAAGGGTAGCACCTTCAACTTTACATTAGAATCTCCTAAGAATACAGTATACTGTTCAAAAAAATGCATATTTGGTAGTGTGTTTAACATATCCTCTGACCTTCAGAAAGAAGTTTCCAATAAACTTTTTAAGTTCATTTATTTCTGTCATTCACAGCTGAATTTCTAGTGCAGGGTTCATTTTCAAGTCATTTATTAGTACAGCAGATTCTCCGTAAATGGTAGAAACTGAACACATCACAGACTGGACAGCTCTCATTATCTGAAATAGCTGTAAGCTGCTTTAATGTTAGAGATTTCCTTTAAAGGATTGTCCTTTGGAAGGCTGGCTGTGGTTGTTTGTGAGGCAGAACAAATTATAAAATGATTATGGCTTCAGAGATGTATGTTTCTAAATGATTGCTTCACCAGTCCATAAAATGTCTGCTTTTAAAAAACAGGTGAAATATGAGAGCCTTAAGAGATAAGATCAGTGGGATATTATTAAAAATGTCTTTATAGGGCTTGGATGCAAGGCCATTGGGGTATATAACTTACCAAGAATACTGACAGGAAGTCATCAGCATAAAGAAAGAAAGGCGCATTTAACAATGAGAAAGAAAAGGCCTTAAGAAAAAAATAATAAATAAAACTAACTTTGAAAAAGAATTGAAAGGGTATAGTCCAAACTGTTAAGTGTGTTTTCCTCTACGAAGTCCCTTGGATTTGGGGGTATTCAGGGGTGACAGAGGCAAGACCAAAGAAGCTTTTTCTTTTCCTCTGTATGCTTTGATATGTACTTGAATTTTAAAGTACACAAACATGTATACAATTGGTGCAACTAAAAATAATCTTAAAAGGGAATGTCACTAATACACTTACTTCTCAGTTTTATCCTGCCGTTTTTACTTCCCATCTAACTTTCAAGTCTAGTAACATGCAAAAAAATATTCACTAGGCATTTACTGAAGGGAGGGAATCTTCAGAATGTTTGATGTTGTCAATAGTTCCATTTTGCAGTTAGGGATACAATTTACCTTCCCAATGTTTTCTTCAAAAATGTAAATTTTACTGTTAAATATGATTTTATGCCTGTCAGACTCACTCTGTGCAGTGGAGGCCATGATGCCTTGCACATTTAATAGACACTCAACAGAAGCTTTTTAGAAATTGTGATAATGAAAAAGCTACCTGAAACAGAGAAGGAATATTTGACAAGAAAGGGACAACTAAATTTTTAACATTTTGCTATTTTCCCCTTTCATCTCTTTTTTTTATCATTATTTAAAAGTTATTTGTTTTCAAAAAAATAAAAGTACTTGTTCTTTTTACAAAATTGATGCCTGCTTTTTACTTTTTTATTTTTTATTTTTTTTAAAGATTTTATTTATTTTATTTGACACAGAGAGAGAGATTACAAGTAGGCAGAGAGACAGGGAGAGGAGGAAGCAGGCTCATTGCTGAGCAGAGAGCCCGATGCGGGCCTCGATCCCAGGACCCTGAGATCATGACCTGAGCTGAAAGCAGAGGCTTTAACCCACTGAGCCACCCAGGTGCCCTGATGCCTGCTTTTTAAAAAAGTTCTATTTGGTGTCCTGCTTGGCTGGTTTCATTGGAGTTGCCTCTCTCCATAACGTTTGGCTGAACGAAAGGAGTTAGGTGGTTGCCATATTTTGACCAGCTGCCTTTCCCATTCCTGCTTCCAGATGATTGAACGAAACAAAGAGTTCTGATTTAAGCGGAGCCAATCAGCTTGCCTCTTGTAAATTTTGTCTGAGAAAGACAAAGATGTAGTCAGGTGTTGTGTTTTCTGGAACCCTGAGCCAGAATAAGAGCTGCCATGTTGGAGTCCTGTGCACTGATCTACAAACAGAATCAAAGGAATGGTGCAAAATGTCCAAAATGAAGCAGACACAAGAGATGATATTCTCAAAGAGAGAAGGGACAAAGAGAATTATCCTGTCTTATTGCTTTCAGATTTAAATTTCTTGTCCAGCCTGGTGCTCATTCTTGCCTTTGGTTATAGGGGATTGTCTTGAATACTAGCTTACTTAAGTTAGATTGGGTGAGCTTTGATTTTTGCAAAAAACCTTAGAGAATATCTAGGAAAAAAAATTGCAAAAAAAAAAATTGCTGGGAAAACTATACCCATTTATAAATTTCCTTTCCATCTGGTTTTTTCCTATGTAAGTGTTATACTTATGCTCTATTAAAATTTGTCTGTCTGTTTCACAAAATTGGAGAGTTTTCACATTTTGTTAATCCCAACCCTGGTTAAAGCTAACTTTCAGTTTATCAGAGTCTGTCCTTGTCTGGCTGAACAGGTCCAGAGAAAGAAAAACACCCTCTTGCCGACTGGTCTCACTTTTAATTCATTGCTACCAACCACGAGTGGACACCGATACTCTCTGGCAACCATGTTGCATTTCACTGTTCCTCTACTCCTCTAGTTCTCCCCTCACCCATTTCCCAGACACTATTTTCTTCTTCCTTTTTTCTCCTCAGTGTCTTCCCCCCACCTCCCACCTTCTCACTCTGCTAAGACCTAGTTTCCTATTTTACTGGAATATTAAAAGCTGCCAGAAGATACCTCAGCATGATTCTGCCACTACATCCCTTCATCTCCTGCTTGCTCTGTGCCCACATACTCTGGTTTTCATTACTTTTTAAATTTTTTTAAATTTTTAAATTTTTATTATTTTTTTAAAAGATTTTATTTCTTTATTTGACACAGAGAGAGAGAGAGAGATCACAAGTAGACAGAGAGGCAGAGAGAGAGAGGAGGAAGCAGGCTCCCCGCCGAGCAGAGAGCCCGATGTGGGCCTTGATCCCAGGACCCTGAGATCATGACCTGAGCTGAAAGCAGAGGCTTTAACCCACTGAGCCACCCAGGCACCCTTCATTACTTTTTTTTTAAAGATTTGTTTATTTATTTTAGAGAGACAGCGAGAGAGAACAGGGAGAGGGGCAACGGGAGAGGGAGAGAGAGAATATTTTATTTTTATTTCTTAGGAGAGAATCTTAAGCAGACTCCCTGCTCTCAGAACCTGAGATCAGAACCTAAGCCAAAACAAAGAGTCAGATGCTTAACTGATTGAGCCACCGAGGCACCCCCTGTTTTTCATTATTGTGAGTGAACTTTCCACAGTCCTAGTTAAAGCCAGTCCCTCTACTTGCTCATGAGTTTCCATCCCCTTTCATGTGTTCAAGGATATCATATCAGCAACTGGCTTCCCTATTCTGTATAATCACGTTTCCTTTGTTGCTTGCTCATTTTCATGAGCTTATGCAATTCTATTATTTCTCGTATCTTAGGGAGACAACATTTTCCAGACTCTCTATCTGCTTTCAGTTACTGGATCAACGTCTCTGCTCTTGTGAAAAGCAAATCTTCTCAGTAGTTATAGCTACTCGATATCTGCAATTTACTTGTCTCCCATTTTCTAATCAGGCATTCATTCTCATGGCTCCTACAAAACAGCTTTTGTAAAATTGCCATTGACTTCCACATGGTTAAAACCAATGTTTGATCTTAGTTTTCATCTTACTTGAGCTCTTAGCAGCATTTGACAGAGTTGATCACTTTTCCCTTAAATATTTTCTTCCCTCGACTTTTGGGACTTATTGGCCCCTCCTTTGCTCTGTGCCCTATTCTCTGGGCCTTGTTATATATCCCCATCCTCAACATTGACGTACCCCAGACTCAGTCTCAAAACACTTTTAAGCCCAAACCTTTTTTTCTCTTCTCCAAATTCACATACCCACATACCTATTCAGAATTTCCTCTTTGATGTCTAATAAGCCTTACAAATCCCTAAATGTCCAATGACTCCAGAGCTCAAACATTACAAGCTCAAACCTTACAAATTCCCCTCCCTCCCTTCTTTCCTATTTTCCTTTCTTCTCTCTCTCTTTTTTAAGATTTTATTTATTTATTTGACAGATAGAGATCATAAGTAGGCAGAGAGGCAGGCAGAGAGAGAGGAGGAAGCAGGCTTCTCGCTGAGCAGGGGGCCCGATGCGGGCCTCGATCCCAGGACCCTGAGATCATGACCTGAGCTGAAGGCAGAAGCTTTAACCCACTGAGCCACCCAGGCGCCCTTATCTTATCTTCTCTTCCCTTCCCTTCTCTTCTCTTCTCTTCTTTCTTTCTTTCTTTCTTTCTTTCTTTCTTTCTTTCTTTCTTTCTTTNCTCTTCTCTTCCCTTCCCTTCTCTTCTCTTCTTTCTTTCTTTCTTTCTTTCTTTCATTTATTTCTTTTTCTTTCTCTCTCTCTCTTTCTTTCTTTCTACATTACTGAGATGTAATTCATATAGTATACAACGCAACCATTTGAAGTGTAGAATTCAGTGGATTTTAGTATATTTATAGAGTTGTGAAACCACTACCATAATAAATTTTAGAACATTTTTTAAATCTCCCTCATAGGGAGATTTAACCACATGTACCTTCCACCCAGCTTTCTTTCTCCACCCCGTGCCCTGCCCCAGCCTTAGGTAATTTCTGCCTCTATAGATTTGCTTCTTCTGGACATTTCATATTAGTGTAATCATACAATGTGGTCCTTTGTGACTGGCTTCTTTCAATTCACATGTTTTCAAGGTTCATCCACACTGTACTATGTATCAGTACCACATTCTTTTTAATTTCCAGATAATATTCCATTGTACAGATATAGCACACTTTATTTACCCATTCATCAGTTGAGGGTCATTTGTGTTGTGAGCACCTTTTAACTATTACTAATACTCCTACTATGGACATTAATGTATAAGATTTTACATGGGGGTGTTTTCATTTCTCTTGGGTTTATATCTAAGAGCAGATTTGCTGGATCGTAGGGTAACTGTGTTTAACCTCTTGAGGAATTGCTGGATTATTTTCCAGAGTGACTTGGAATTCCTTTCTATTGGCATTCATTCCATTGATCTCATCTAGTCAATGGTTTTAAATATTGTGTGTATGCTGAAGACTCAAAGACTTATGTGAGTCTAGATAGAGCCTGCAGTCTAGATAGAGCTTGCCCCTGGACTCCAGATTCATGGGGGCCATTTATAGCCCATCAACCTGATTTTCCTTTTCACTTCATACCCCTAACCTCAAGCCTACTTTTTCTCTTATCTTTTTCCCAATTAGTGATGATTCCATTCTTCCAGTTTCCTGGGACCAAAAAACCTCACTCAGAGTCACTCTTGATTTCTTTCTTTCTGTCTCAGCTCACGTCTATTCTGTCACCAAGTCCTTTAGCTTTACGTTCAAAATACTCTCCCACTTCTTTTCTGTACTAGCTCCTCTGCTACTATCCCAATCCAAATCTCTGTCACTTCTCTTCTGTATTCTGGTCTCACTGCTCCGGCTTTGGTTGCCATTCAGTCTATTCATGATAGAGCATTGTACGTAAACTTGTCAAAATGCTCCAGTGGCTTTCCATTTCATTCAGAGCAAAAGTCCAAGTCCTTCAAATGGCCTGTGAGGCTCTACGTGCGTGATCCAGCTCCCATTCCATTTCTGACCCCCTACTACTGCTCCACTCACTCATTGTGGTCAAGCCACGGTGGCCTCCCTGTTGTTACTGCAGCATGACCACCAGGTCCTCACCTGGGGTCTTTGCAGTTTCTATTCCTTAGACCCAGAATGTTCTTTTCACTGGTATTGGCATGGTTAACTCCCTCACCTCATCTTTGCCCAAATGTTTTCTTCTCCATGAGACCTTCCCTGACCACCATGGTCTCTCTCTCTCTCTCTCTCTCTCTCTCTCTTTTTAAAGATTTATTTATTTATTTTATATATATAGAGAGAGAGCGTGAGTGAATGTGGAGAGGGGCAGAGGGAGAGAATCTTCAAGCAGACTTCCCACTGAGCATGGAGCCTGAACAAGGCTTGTTCCCCATGACCCACTGGATCATAACCTGAGGCAATACCAAGAGTCAGAGGCTCAGCTGCCTGAGCCACCCAGGCTCCCCTGACTAACATGTTCTAATCTGCAACTCCCATTGCCCAATCGTGGCACGGCTATCTAAACATCTAAGGCTTTATTTTTCACCGTAGGATTCATCATCTTTTAATATACAAAACAACTTGTTGATTTTGGTTATTTATTTCTTTTTCCCTTCTAGAATGTAAATTCCACAAGGGAAGGGATTTTTTCTGTTTTATTCAGCAATTTATAGTTTCTTGAGTAGTGCTTTACACATACTGGGTGTTCTGTTTAATAAAGATTTGTGGAAGGCACTATTAAAAATTTCAACAAGGTCATTGATATAGACTGAATGAATGTCTGTGTCCCTTCCAAATTCATATGTGGAGGTCCTAACCCTTTGGATGTGGGGGCTTTGGGAGGTAACTAGGTTGAGGTCATGAGGGTAGAGCCCCATGATGGAATTAGTATCCTCATAAGAAGACAAAGGGAAGGCCAGATCTTGCTTGTTCTCTCTCCCCACCATGTGAAGACACAGAAGACAACCATCTATAAGCCAGGAAGTGAGCCATCACTGAATCTGTCAACACCTAGATATTGGACCTTCCAGCCACCAGATTGGTGAGAACTAACTGTTTCTTTTTAAAGCTACCCAGTCTTTAGTATTTTGTTGTCCAAGCAGACTAAGACTATCATTTTTAATAACAACTTGTAAATTGTTTCTGCCATCATTGTCTCATTCATGTTCCCTTTATACATCTTTTATATCCTATTTTTCTCATACATGCTAGAGGTATTTGTTATTTTCAGACCAGGGGCCAACTTTCTCTGGATGCAAGCATATACTTGCTAGCACAGGCTAGAAGTGCCAAGGAGTTAACATTCCTAGGATCAACCCTCAACCCACCATCCACCTCCTTCAGATGGCACTACACTGAAGTGTGTTCTAAACAGTGCCTTAGCGGCCTCAGAGGAACTGAGCCCTAGTTGATGACCTCATTGATGCATCCTTGAATTGATTTCCTTTCTTGCCTTACCTTAGTTGCCTAACTCCCTACTGATGCTTCTGCGTCATTTCACAAATGAACTATTTTTTTGTGTGTGTGTCTGCTTCTGGGGCAACCCAGCAAGATAAAAACCTTTGTAAAGAAATCTCTGCTCCTATATTTCTATTTCTTAATGTTCTAGTTCTCTGAAGGGATATACGGAGTCAAAAGTGGATTTTTCACTGGCTTTTTGAGTACTCCATGTTAAAATCTTTTTATTTGGGGAATTTCACTTTATGAGTCTTGGTTTTAGGTGAGAGTTTATCTCTTTCTGTAGGGGCTAAAAGCACCATATATTCACTTTATTTTGCTTGTTTTGAAACTAGGGCATAAGCACGTGACCCCAGTTTGGCTAAACAGATGGATCTTCCCCTAGATAATGTTTGGCATGAAAAGAAGACAGGATAGGGAAGAATCTTCTCAGGTGGTGTTGACTGTTCTAGCAGGTTCCAGTTTCTGGAGAGTGCATTGGTGGTGGTGCCAGCAGCAATTACTAGCATCCAGGGCTGTAAGAGTAGAGAGTACAAGAGCAGTGCTGTTCTGTAGAAACGTGAGTCATATGTCATTTAAAGCTTAGTGGTCCAGGGGACCTGGCCAGCTTAGTCTGTAGAGCATGTGACTCTTGATCTTGGGGTCAGAAGTTCAAGCCACACATTGGTTGCAGAGAGTACATAAATAAATAAATAAACAAACAAATAAATTTCTACTAGTTTAACTCAAAAAGATTAAAAAATACACCTATGTACAGTGAATTTTCAGAATATATTTTATTTAACCCAAATATTATAATTTCAACATGTAATCAATTTAAGAAATTGGCCTAGAGCTCAGACGCAGTAGGCAACTGTGTCTTCATATGGCACCACATCCTTGCTGTGCTGTGATTAATGCACTGATACTGATCTCAGAACCACTGAGCCCCCTTCTGTTGCATCTCTCAACAATTCAGTATTCTTTTAGTACTTGCAGTTTATGTCATAGTTGGTTTCTGTTATTTGCAACTAAGTGTGCTCTTTATACACAAATTTAAATCAAAAGTTTGTGTGGGCATAGGCATTTAAAGGAAGGAGGGGATTTGGAATTGCTTATCTGTCTTTGATAGGTGTTATTATAGATTGGATTATTGTTCAACAAATATCCCCCCCCCAAATCCCACAAATATTCTCTGACTGTTGGTAGAATATTCTACCCTGCCTTATTGATGTTTGGCTCAGCCATATGACTTGCTTTGGCTGATGGGATATTAGTGGGTGTGTTGTGAGCAAAGATCTGAGATGTGTTTGTATGATGGTTGCCTGCTGTCTTGAATGTCTGCCATTAGTATGAGAAAAAATATGCCCCGGCTAGCCTGGTGGTACAAGGAAGATGAAAAGTATGTAGAACAACTTGACTATCCAATTGAACCCAAGCTGGATCAGCCAGTTTTTACCAACCTAAGGTTACAAAAGCAAGAATAAGTGGTTATATTAAGCCATCTAATTTTGTTATGCAGCATTATGGTGGCAATAACCAAAGGTAGGGAAGGGGAGTGAAAACCTTGCTAGTAAGCTGTGTGGGTCTTTGGCATCCCATGGTATGCACAGTATAGTGAACACAGTAAATTAAATGACTCATCCTAGAATACAGTACTAATTGAAGGAAGGGTTTGGGTGACAAATTAGATTCTGTTAGAGGACAATAGGAAAACCTATTAAACACCTATGGAATACAGTGTTTACTGATAACTTTATCACAAAGCTTAAATAAATAGATTTACTAATGCAAATTATGCAATTTCCTACTTCAGTGACTCTGCAAACAGAGTGTCACATTTCTTGTAGCCATTGGGTTGAGAGAGGCAAAAGACACACACAATCATTGACTCTGCAGCTTAAATTCAATCAGTTGAATTTATAGCCTCGTCATGTGCCTGATATGAAGTCTGATATGAAGGTACTGATGAGAATGGAGATTTTGTTATATGGGAGGATCTTCAACTCTTCANATCAGTTGAATTTATAGCCTCGTCATGTGCCTGATATGAAGGTACTGATGAGAATGGAGATTTTGTTATATGGGAGGATCTTCAACTCTTCATGAGTTTTGTTGCCAAGTTAAGGAGTCCTCCTTCATTCTCTGATGGTACTCTTTTGCCTTTGCTTGAAGACCCTTAACAAATCCTTGAGGAGATCCATGTAAGAGATTTACCTGTCCAGGGGAAGCCATTCTTCTTCTGTCCCACCCCTACTCCTGCCTTTGTCTCCTGGGTTTCAACTGTTGTCAAGTCCTAGCATGCACTGGGAACCAATTTAAAAACAAATCTGTAAGATATAAGAATTCCCACAACAGATTGCAAAATTAAGTATCAGAAAATGTGGGTGTGTGCGTGTGCGTGCGTGTGTGCACGCGCGTGTGTGTGTTTATGGAATCTTAGTGATTAAGGCCTAAAGGGAGCCAATGGTTTTAGATCAGGCTGATTTTAGCATGATGGGGACACTCACTGAAATTCTGGATTTGATGTGCCTCTTCAAGCTGGGAGTAATTCTAATTGTTTTCTTGCTCAGTTGACTTGTCTAAGAAACAAAGCCTCACACTGTGTTTGAATCAGAAACAACCAGTGGCATTATTAGTCTAAAAGCCAGCAGTTGTTGGGAAAGAAGATCAAACTAAACTGATTTCTCCTCACTCAAAGTTTTTATAATATATATAGATGGGAAGAACATAGGGAAAAAGGAGGAGAGAATAAATTGGGTTTTTCTGATAATACAAGTGAATAAAATCAGACATAGTACTCATTTGACAGTACTATTTGGTTTTGATTCATTAGAAAACTTTCAAAATTTAAAATTAGGGAGAACTCTGAGGGGAAAGATTCGTTCACTCGTTCATTCTTTCATTAAAGCATGTATTGAATACCCAGTATGTTCACACAGTATTTTAGGTACCAGAGATACAGTGGTAAAACCTAGGCCAATGAAAATTCTCTCCTGTAACTTACATTCTAGTAAAGGAAGAGAGAGAATAAGCNTTGTTTTTGATTCATTAGAAAACTTTCAAAATTTAAAATTAGGGAGAACTCTGAGGGGAAAGATTCGTTCACTCGTTCATTCTTTCATTAAAGCATGTATTGAATACCCAGTATGTTCACACAGTATTTTAGGTACCAGAGATACAGTGGTAAAACCTAGGCCAATGAAAATTCTCTCCTGTAACTTACATTCTAGTAAAGGAAGAGAGAGAATAAGCAAATAAGTGGAAATATACAGTATATCAGAAGGTAACTATGTAAAGAGAAAAATAAAATCAGGATAAATTAGTATTCCAGGGTGGGTAAGGTTCAGTTTTTAAAAAGGGTTGTCAGGGAAAGTGTCACTGAGGATGTAATGTTTGAGCCATGATATTAAGCTGTCACTGACAATGTAGTGTTTGAGCCATGGCAATGAAGTAGCCTTGTGCATTTCCAGGGCAAGAATATTATAGGTAGAAAGAATATAAAGTGCAGAGGCTGTGAACTTGACAGGCTGGATGGAGGAAGAGTATTTGGAGAGTTGTGAGCCAAGGTGATAATAGTAGGAAATGAGGTCAGAAATATAGAGTCAAGACACTTTGGATTATTCCTTTACCAAATTAGATGAAGAACAGAGGGTTATATAGTAAGTAGTGAAGGATTAGAAACCAACACTGATGTTAGACATGGCCCGATGTCTTCCATCAGCAAGTGGAAGATATATTCAAAATACAGTCTATCCAGTTGTAAAGGCAGAAATAAGTTGCATAAGTAGTTTTGTTAATTTTCACCTTTGTTCTTTTCTCTTCTCTTCTCTTTTCTTTCCCTCCCTCCCTCCCTTCCTCCCTTCCTTCCTTAAGATTTATTTATTTATTTGAGAGAGAGAGAGAGATGAGAGAGAGCACAAAGATGGAGCGGGAGAGGCAGAGGAAGAGTCCCTGCTGAGCAGGGACCCCGATGTTGAGCTTGATCCCAGGACCCTGGGATCATGACCTGAGCCTAAAGCAGTTGTTTAACCAACTGAGCCACCTGGGAGCCCCTCAACTTGCCTCTTGCTACCATACACTCCACTTTCCTCGGGCAATACTTTAGATCAATTGACTGAACAGGAAAATGTGTGAGTCTGTTAAACATGGTTCTGTGGACATTTGCACCAACCAGGAATAGAATCCTGTGACATCATTTCCTCCTTTAAGAGTGACTTTGTAGGATGGTGATGAAAGAAAATTCTCCCAGTGGACATGAATTTAAACAATACATCTTATTATCCACTTTGTCTGTTCGGACAAAGCCTGAGGTATCTATACTGATTGATGGGCTATGGCTAATGGTATAATCAGATTGTCAGGGACCTAAAAGAGAATTGTAAGACTGATCACAAAGGATTGGGGGAAGAGATCTATGGGTGAATCTCTCTGGGGTTCCAAGTGTGACTAAATGTATCCTTAGGTGAATGATCATCGAAAGGCCACTAGGAATGAGGTTTTTAATTATCAGGTGGGCAAGGTGACTCCATTTATGCCTCTGTGCCTCTCTCCCAAGCCCGCTTAGTACTTGATCAAAGTAGTTATGGTGACATAATTTATGGACTTGCCTCAAAAATCTGACTTTACTGCACTTGCCAGCAAAGCCACCAACCCAGAGCTTGCAACGTAGTACCATACCTGGGGAGGCCGCCTAGACCTTCCCTATCATGGAGGGGTCTTGGACACTTTCCATTTTAATTTGCCTTTCCTCTCAATTTTTTCTTCTTTTATTATCATCATTCATGCTCTGAGTACTTTATACACTATTATGTTATTTCACTCAACCGTCCTCTGACCAACGAAGTTTATTTTACAGTTGAAAGAAGTGGGAAAAGTGGTGACTAAGTGATCTGGGGCACCCCAAGGCCCAAAAGGAGCTGGGGTCGAACTGCAGTCTCACATACAGTGTAGCTGAGATAGGCCACCTTGTAAGTAGAAGAGTGTCTGATAATATCTTTTTAGCCAAAGGCCAATATATGGTGTGATATCTCTCACAGATTGAAAATATGGGTCTGGACACAGTAGGATGGCAGTGAGAATGGAGTTGGGAGAAGTCCCACCTGTACCTAATAATTCACTTGAAATTTTTTACTTGCCGTTCCCATTCTTTTGGATTTGGTTTGAATGTGTTAATATTGACTAGCAGTATGTTGCCACCTGGGATACCGATTTCATGATATCTGAAGCTCACCCTGCCTCCTGGCCATTTAAGTTTCCTCATGCCACTGGGTAAGTGGAGCTAAAGGAAGTCATGGTTGCAGGCTGGTTAGTACTATCAAAGGTCTCACCATATACTGGGTGTAGAGAGAAGCGTGGATATACTAAAGTCATCTTCTGGGTGTCCTCCTAGTATCGTGGTGTTCACTACCATAAAATAATTTGATAAAAAGCCCAAATCAACTCTTTATCAGAAGAATAAGTAGCTCATATACACTAGGACTGAAATTTACAGTCACCACTGGTTGAACGTCTCAACTTCTGACTATCTTGAGTACAGGTTGGAGCCAATCCCTGAATGAAGCGTGGAGAAGGGAGATGGTGAGTGCTTTTCTTTCTCACCCAAATGCCTTGGAGTTTATCAAGGGCTTCCTTTCTTTAAGAGCCCCAAACTTTAATTTTTGCTCCCCATTTATATGAGTCTAGGAAGCTTTGCTCATCTTTTGAGCCTCCACTGAGAATTAGCAAATGCCATGAGGGAAAAAACCACTCCGTCAGGCTCACCTCTCTGCAACCCCCTCCTTTCTTGGATTTTAGCCTCCCAAGTCCTTATAGCCTTTGTAGCTTTATGATACATTCAGACAGATTTTTTTTTAATTCCATTTTTCTAGCTTACTCAGTAGGGTGGTTGGTCTGAAACAAGCTGACCTGTGATGAGCACACTCATGGAACCATTTCTTTCCTTCTTGAACTTCTAGTCTCAGTTTGGAATTGTAAACTCATTTCATGATAATTTGCTTAATTCCTGTCTTTTCTACAACATGTAATTAGGTACCACACCTGTTTTTGCTCATGGTAGTATCCATGGCCTAACACAATGCTAGGCACATAGCAGATAGTTAATATTCAGGAAGCCAATGAGTGATTGAACACTGGACAAACTGCCTATTATTAACAGCTAAATACTTACTAAGTGCAAAACACCAAGATTAAGATATGACGTTGAGTCTGAATATATCTGATCTCATAGCCTATTGTTTATTCTTAAAAACAAAGCAAGGCAAAATGTTTTGCCCTCTGGATCAAGGGTTGGTCTCACATGGATATTAAGTGGCTCAGGAAGGAATGAGTGTTAAGAGAAATCATTACACACAGTGAATGACCATCCACTGTGAGGGAGGAGCCCAAGACAGTGACATAGAAACAGCTGGTGGAATAGACCCTCAGCAATTCAGAGCCACTCAGAAAGTGGGCAGAAGGGTGCCTGGGTGGCACAGTGAGTTGAGCATCTGACTCTTGTTTTCGGCTCAGGTTGTGATCTCAGAGTTGTGAGATGGAGCCCTGTGTTGGGCTTTGTGCTCAGGGAAGAGTCTGCTTAAGACTCACTCCCCCTCTCTTTGTGTCCCTCCTGCCTTCTAAAATAAATAAATAAAATCTTTAAAAAAAAAGAAAACAAAATAGCCACAGATAATTGTTGAAAAGTTAGCCTTAAATGCCTGAAGAGGAGGCTGCATGGCATCAGTGTCTAGGTATCAACTGAAGAGAGTTTAAAGAGAGTCAGTGTAGTGAGAAAATGGTAGCAGCCCCCAGGCAGGAACAAGATAAACAAAGTGAGTAAGTAGTTAGAAACACAGGATATGATAGCTGTTAAGTCAGGGACTCAGAATCGGGCATATTCTAATGGTGTGAATGTTTGTGTCTTTTCATTGTTTTGTTTTATATTTTATAAATGGGGAGAATAGCTCAATAATTTATGTTTGCTGTCTGCATAAAGATTTATATCTGTGCATACACATAGATACATGCAAATTAGAGAATATGAATAATGGTTTATTAATGCTCTCTTGGTTGTAAATTCTTGAAAGAACTCTAATTACTCTGTCCATATGTCTTAATTAGGCACTATGAAGTCCCCATGATAGTTACTAGCTATGAATAGGAATGCTATGAAAGTTACTCAAGTCATCACAGAAACTCCAACTCTACTGAAGTGACGAGTTTTAAGAGTTAAATAACAACTGGAAAAACAGAATGGCTCATTGTCATATTAAAACTCAGCCAGCCTGACAGTTTCTGGATAGAGTAGGGCAATATATTTATCACCCTAGATGATTCCAATTAAGTAGACTTCATGATCAATTTTAATTTGCAATTGTATCATTGAAGAAGAAACTTTTATTCGCAGCTAGCAGCTACTGTTGCTTTCAGCTGCTGGTAACAAAGACCCAGATAGGCTAAGCAAAGTTGGTGTTATATTCTCTCCTGTAACAAAGGTCTAAGAGAAAGCTGTGCTGTACTTGTGTGAAACCTCCATAGTCATTAGGGGAGCACGCTCCTATCTTTCTGTGGAGCATGGCTTTGCATCTTCAAGGACACATGGTGTCTTCTGGAATTTCAGTCATGGTGAACATATTTCAGGTAGAAGGAAAGGAGGAATAAATGACAAAACTGTTGAGTGGGTTGAATCAGTCTCCTTTAAAGTGATTTCCAGAAAGCCAGCAGTGAGTTCTTACATCTTCTTGATCATGGCAAGGGAGGGTAGGAAATGTAGTCACTGAGCTGAGCACATTGTCACATGGAATAAAATTGGAATTCAACAGAATACAAGAAAGAAAGGGCAACATGGATATTGGATTCTGTCACAGAGATTCAAAGTGATCTAAAATTTCAGTGCAATAGTTCTTGTTAGATACCTAATATATGCCAGGCTGTCTACTGCATCCCGGGGCACAAAGACAAATATGATATTGGGCCAGTTGTCAAGGCTCTGATTGTTTAGTGGAGGAGATATACTATAAATGAGGTGGTAATGAAGCTTTCTGTGGGGTTGTGGGAGAGCAGAGATGAACTCAGTCCCACCCAGGGGTTTGGACTTCCTAGAAGGGATATTTCTAGAATCTAATCTTGAAGGGAAGGTAAGAGCTGAGTGACACTCCAGGCATGGGAACACCATAAAGAAAGCTAAACATGAAGGAAACATCATTGTTTAATAGGAATTGAAAGCAGTTGGAAATTATTAGAATGTAAAATAAAGAGTAGAAGTGAAAAAGTTAATCAAGACTCAAGTGTTACAGGGCCTAGTGTGTTAACTGAATAACAAGGCTCTGGAAAGCCTTGGAAGGGGTTTAAGCATGAAAACTCGGTGGTCAAAGTGAATTTTAAATATGTCATTCTCAATGCTGTGTGGAGGAAGTGTCAAAGGAGGGCAAAATTGAGATTAAAAGAGTATTAGCAGGCTATTTCAGTAGTCAAGGTAAAAAAGAATAGAAACCTGATTAGGCAGTAGTAGTAGGGATGAGAGAAGGATTATAGAACAATGTGGGAGGAATAATTAGTGAATGAAAAGGTATGGGTAGGTGTAGATAAAGGACTTAAGAATGACTACAAGATTTCTGCTTTAGGAAACTACGTGGTTGATGGCACCATTATTGAAACGGTATATATAAGGGCAGGAGGAGCAGGTGGGGGTGGAAGTGGAGGAGTGGGAAAAAGATGAGTTCAGTTGGAACAGGTTGAGTTTGAAATGTCTGTATAACATCTAGTTAGAAATACTTAGTAGGCAATTAGATATAAAAATCTGAAGCTTGTGATCAGAGTGGAAGAAGTAGATTTTTAAGTCCTTTTTAACTAGCTAGTAGTTAAATCCATGTGAATAGATTGTCTTTGGATAGAGGGTGGGCAGAGGGAACAAGTTAAGGCAGGAACTTCGCTGACATCAACATTTGAGGAAGAAACACTTGCTAAGGGCAATGAAGAAATATTAGACTGAGTGGTTACTGAGTTAAACAAAACAAAACAAAACAAAACAAAACTGCATTACAAAGAACTTCCTGTGACCCAGGCACTGTACTGTGACTAATAATCCTGCCACGAACATGAGAGTCTTTTTCTTCATGGAGCTTTGAGTATAGAGGATTCAAACATTAAATGGAACGTGCCTGTAAGAATGTGTCTAACTGAATTATCAATGATACAAATGAGAATAACAGTCTGTTGGAGCCTGAAAGATGGTGATTATAGCTAATTTGGAAAAGGCTTCCCTGAGGAAGGAATATTTAAAGTCAGACCTAATAAAAGGATGGTTAAATGAGGGAGGTGGTTAGGAATCAGGAAAAAGGATTACAGAGGATAAATGGAACAAAATAGAGAGCTCAGAAAGAGCCTCATATGGTCACGTGACTTAGAACAACCGTATCCTATTGTAATACAGTGGGAAAAAGATAGTTTCTTAAGTAATTGTTGCTGGCTAAATTAAATAGCCATATGGAAAAAAATGAGTCTTGACTAGTACTGTACATGATATAAATTATCAATCCCAGGTGGATTGTAACTAAGTGTGAGAAATAAGATAATAAAACTTTGAGAATATAACATAAGAGAATATCTTAGTGGTATTATGGTACAGAAAAGATACCTTAAGGGAATATAAGAAGCACTAATGATAAAGGAAAGATTGATAATTTCAGCTGCATTAAAATTAAGAATTTAAATTTTTTTTAAGTTTTTATTTTTTTATTTTATTTTATTTTTTTTTAAAGATTTTATTTATTTATTTCACAGAGGGAGAGAGATCACAAGGAGGCAGAGAGGCAGGCGCAGAGAGAGGGGGGAAGCAGGCTCCCTGCTGAGCAGAGAGCCCGATGCGGGCCTCGATCCCAGGACCCTGAGATCATGACCTGGGCCGAAAGCAGAGGCTTTAACCCACTGAGCCACCCAGGCGCCCTTAAGTTTTTATTTTAATTACCTGGTGCTCATCATGACAAGTATACTCCTTAAGCCCCATCACCTATTTCACCCATCCCCTACCTACCTTCCCTTTGGTAACCATCAGTTTGTTCTCTATAGTTAAGAGTCTGTTTCTTGGTTGTCTCTCTCTTTTTTTTCCCATTGCTCATTTGTTTTGTTTCTTAAATTCCATATATGAGTGAAATCATATGGTGTTTGTCTTTCTCTGACTGACTGACTTTGCTTAGCATTATACTCTCTAGCTCATCCATGTCATTGCAAATGGCAAGATCTCATTGTTTTTATAGCATATACAAGTTTGTATACACACACACACAGACACACACACAGACACACACACCCACATCTTCTTTATCCATTCAATTGATGGACATTTGGGCTCTTTTCATAATTTGACTATTGTTGATAATGTTGCTATAAACATTGGGGTGCATGTATCCCTTCAAGTTGGTGTTTTTGTATTCTTTGGGTAAATACCTAATAGTGCCATTGCTGGATTGTAGGATAGTTCTATTTTTAATGTTTTGAGAAACCTCCATACTGTTTTCCAGAGTGGCTGTACTAGTTTGCATTACCACCAGCAGTGGAAGAGGGTTTTCCTTTCTCCACATCCTTGCCAATACGTGTTGTACCTTGTGTTTTTTTGATTTTAGCCATTCTGACAGGTGCGAGGCGATTTCTTACTGTATTTTGGATTTGCATTTCCCTGATGATAAGTGACGATAAGCATCTTTTTATGGGTCTGTTGGCCATCTGGATGTCTTCTTTGGAGGAATGTCTGTTCATGTTTTCTGCCCATTTTTTAGTTGAATTATTTATTTTGGGGTGCTTATTTGTTTAAGTTCTTTATATGTTTTGGATACTAACCCTATATTGGATAGGTCATTTGCAAATAGCTTCTCCCATTCCACAGATTGCTTTTTAGTTTTGTTGATTGTTTCCACTGTTGTGCAGAAGCTTTTTTTTTTTTTTAATGTAGTCCCAATAGTTCTTTTTAGCTTTTGTTTCCCTTGCCTCAGGGGAGCAATTTAGAAAAAAGTGGGTATCAGAAAAATTACTGCCTATGGTCTTTTCTAATATTTTTAAGGTTTCGGGTCTCACATTTAGGTCTCTAGTCCATTTTTAATTTATTTTTGTATTTAGTGTAAGAAAATGGTCCAATTTCATTCTTTTGCATGTTGCTGTCCAGTTTTCCCAGCACCACTTGTTGAAAAGATTGTCTTTTCCCATTGGGTAGTCTTTGTTGCTTTGTCAGAGATTAACTGACCATATAATTGTGGGTTTATTTCTGGATGTTCTGTTTTGTTCTCTTGGCTTGTGTGTCTGTTTTTGTGTCAGTAGCATACTGTTTTTATTACTACAGCTTTATCTTCTAACTTGAAGTCTGAAATTATGATACCTCCAGTTTGCTTTTCTCTTTCAAGGTTGCTTTGGCTCTTTGGGGTCTTTTGTGGTTCCATACAAATTATAGGATTGTTCTAGTCCTGTGGACAATGCTGGTGGTATTTTTTTCTTAAACTAGGCTTCATGCCCAGCATGTAGCCCAACATGGAACTTGAATTCATAGCCCTGAGGTTAAGACCTGTGCTGAGACCAAGAGTTAGACACTTAATGTACTGAGCCATTCAGTCTCCCCAAGGTGGTGTTCTGATAAGGATTGCATTAAGTGTGTAGATTGCTTTGGGTAGTATAGATATTTTAACAATATTTGTTCATCTAATCCATGAGCTTAGAATGTCTTTTCATTTCTTTGTGTTGCCTTCAATTTCTTTCATCAGTGTTTTATAGTTTTCAGAGTAGAGATCTTTCACCTCTTTGGTTAGATTTATTCCTAGGTATCTTATTATTTTTGATGCAATTATAAATGATATTATTTTCTTAGTTTCTCTTCCTGCTGCTTCATTACTAGTGTATAGAAATGCAATAGATTTCTGTAGGTTGAATTTCAGTTTTATTAAATGACCTCTCTAAGAAGTGTAAAAGGCAAGTCAAGGAGTAGAAGGAGTAGAAGGAAGGAGAGAATTATAATATGTATGTATGATAAAGGATTCCTATAAACCAAAGGCAGAAACCTAATAAAAAATGACAAATGACTTTAATAAGCACTTCACAAAGAGTATCTCCAAATGGCAAAAAACACATGAAATGTTACCTTAGTCCTTAGAGAAATGCAAATTTTTATTCAGTAAGATACCACTAATATATTCAAGGGAATAACTATAATTAAGAAGACTGCTAATACTAAGTGTTGGTGAAGAACATGTAGGAGAATTGAAATTTTCAGTGTTACTATTGAGTTTAAATTGGTACAACCATTTTGACAAATTGTTTGGCAATATCTATTATACAGCTAAACACATAACCCTCTGAGTTAGTAGTACTCTTCCTAGTAATACACCAACAGAAATGCAACAAAAAGTACACATGTGAATGTTCTTAGTCAGCTTTGTTCACAATAGCCTTAAAACTGGGAAAAACCAAAATGTCCATCAGCAGTAGAATGGATAAATAAATTGTAATATAGTCCTATAGAGGAAATCTATGAAAGAATGACAACGAATAATAAGCTACTGCCATGTGTAACGTAGTGGAATGAATTTTACATACTTAATTTTGAGGGAGAAAAGGCAGACAGAAAAACAGTTTATGATTATATTTATAAAAAGTTAAAAAACTAGCCAAGTTAATGGGTGGTGATGGAAATCAGGATGTCAATTTCTTTTGGGAGTGTAGATGGGTTACTTGTTACTTCCTGACCTGTGGCTGTGGTAAGGGTGTATTCACATGGTAAAAACATCAAGCCATACACTCACAATTTGTGTGCTTTTCTCTATGTCGGTTGTACATCAATAAAAAATTTGTATAAAAAGCTGAATTTAGGGGGACGCCTGGGTGGCTCAGTCAGTTAAGTGGCTGCCTTCGGCTCAGGTCATGATCCCAGGATCCTGGGATTGAGTCCCACATCAGGCTCCTTGCTCGGCGGGGAGCCTGCTTCTCGCTCTGCCTCTGCCTGCCCCTCTGCCAACTTGTGCTCTCTTCCTCTCTCTATGGCAAAACAAACAAACAAACAAACAAAAGCTGAATTTAGAGAAACAGAGAGTAGAATGGTGGTTACCAGGGCCTGGGGTGCAGGTGGATTAGGGAGATGTTGTTAAGGGTACAAACTTGCAACTTGTAGGAAAATAAGTCCTAAAGATCTAAAGTACAGCATAGGGATTATAGAAACAATACTCTATTATAATCTTCACAGTTGCTATAAGAGACTAGCTATTAATTGTTCGCACTCTAGAAAGGAAATGATTGTGTGATGTGATGGAGGTGTTAGCTGGGTGGTAATCATACTGTGATATATAAATGTATCAAATCTACACATTGTATACCTTAAACTTGCATAATGGTGTATGTCAATTATATATCAATAACCCCCCCCAGGGTTTGAAGAGGGCTTGTGTGTGTGGGACAGGTGCTTAATCATATTTGCATTTATCTCAGAAAATAATGAAATTTGGGGGTTTTGAAAACAGGTTTTCCTTTCCCACATTTTTTTCAGTGTTCCATGGTCTTTGCCATTTCAGGCAGTGGCATCCATTATTTAAGAGGAAGAACAGATTTTGCCTTAGAAAAAGAAGTCAATTGATTATTTGAAATCCATAGTAGTGATAAGGCTCTTAAAAGCCTAAGTTTTCTTTATTGCCCAGCTTTATTGAGATATAAGGGAAAGCCTGAGTTTTCAATGAAGAGCCTCATTCTTGAGCCAGAAAGTTCATATGAATCACCCCAGAGCAGGCTTTGTAGCATCAGTGGTCAAAGCCTGAGGAAAGAGTACATAGAATTTATCCATAAACAAGAGTGTGGGAGAGAATGGATTCAAAGCCAGTTTCCCTCTGACATACAGAGGAGAGTTTCTGTTTTTGTTTTACATTCTTGGCAATTGAGTGGAGCTTCAGAATAGAGAAAAAGGAGCAAGAGTGTTAGCAGCTGGTGTGGATTTCTAAGAAAGTCTTGAGGCACCCTTCTCCCTCTCAAGTTTTAGATCTTGATGGAGTAGGATTGGAGATTGGAATGTCTGACCTGGTGAAACTGAAAGCAGAGAAAGCCCTTATCTTGCTTTCCTAGGAGTAGTATAGGGAGATTACCATTGTCCTAGAGAAGCCTTGTGTCCACCATGGCACTAGAGTGACAAGGGCAGTGGGTTAAGTGAGATGTTGGGATGAGTGGCTTTAAGAATTTGGCATGTGCTTATAGTGTGATGTGCAAAAAACAGTAGAGGCCCTGAGTTTCCGAGGAGAAAGAAAGGTGTACAAAGTGCTAAGAGACAGACCCAAAGGGTTGGGGAGGAAATGAGTTGATATATGTAGAAGAAGCAGTTGTTAACTGTTGTTACTGTTATTATCAACAGTGAGTTGGCTCAGAAGCGGAAGAAGGACAGAGAACATCACTAGTATGGGTCAATCAGGATGAGGTAAATCTCAGGGTCACCAGGATAAAGAATGCTTATGGAAAAGTTATCCCGTACCTATCCTCTCAAGGCTGGGGGTGTAGGTAATCATCACAGGATCATCAGTCATCCTAAAGTGGAAGAAACACAGTTTGGTGAATCCTGAGGAGAATCTTGAATTGGTTGATTGACTGAATTAGAGCATTTAACCCAAATGATGTGATTTTGCAAGATTCAGTTTTCCACTTCTAAGTACATATGGAACTTTAGGACTAAGTTGATTTTTAGAGACCTAAAGGATGCTATCTCTCCACACATTTGAAGTCTCTGTATAAGATTCATACTTGTTATCCATTTACAAAAGTGTACTCTTAACTCTGGCTGTGTATATAGAACAGGCTGGTAGAAAGCCAGAAGTGCTTCAGGAAGATCACTTAGAAGACTCTCTACTAGTCCAGGTGCAGGTTCATTTGGAGACTTGGCTTGTGGTGGGGGCCTTGGGGTGAATAGAAGTAGATATGGCTCAAGATGTATTTAGAAGGTAGAATTGGCAGCATTTAGTGGGTGACTGGATATGGGGAGTTTTAAGAGAAAGATGTCAAAGAAAGCTCCTAGAAAGCACCGTCTTGAGAAATTTACTGAGGTAACACACTGTAAGAAAAGCAGGTCTCAAGTTCAGCTTTGAATATGTTAAGTAATGAGGTACTTGTAAAATATACAAATGAAAGTGTTGCATAGGCTGTGGCATATGGATCTGTCTTAAAAAGGAAGTTCTCAGCTCGAAATACACAGTTGGAGTTATTGGCAAAGAGGTGCTAGTTGAAACTATGGGAATGGATGAAATCATCCCCTGTGGAAAGTCTGTGTGGATGTGTCCTACATATTGACAGTAGGTGTGATTCACATCCAACTTCTGGCCCTGTGTGAGTATGGAGAGTTAGGGTAAAAGAGTGTCTGGAACATTATAGAAGTGGGTAGAGAGGGAAGCCTGGGTGGTTCAGTCAGTTAAGTGTCTGCCTTCAGCTCAGGTCATGATCTCAGGGTCTTGGGATCGAGCTCAGCATTGGGCTTTCTACTCAGCAGAGAGCTGGCTTCTCCCTCTCTGTGATCTCTCTCACTTTTGCTCTCTTTGAAATAAAAAAATCTTTAAAAAAAAAAAAAGAAGTGGTTAGAGAACAGAAAAGCAAATAAACCCAGGAGAGTATAGTCTAACAGAGGTCAAGGAACAAGAGAGGAGAGCATAGCCAAACGTATTGATTATTTTTGAGAGCTCAAATAAAAGAATTGAACATTGTTCTTGAGGTTTTTTTGATATGGAGGTGATCTGGATATTAGTGAGGTGGTTGGTGAAGTGAAAGGGGAGGTAAGCAGAGGAGTGGATGGGAGAAATAAGGATGGTGAGGGTAGATCTATCTTAAAGAAATTTGGCCCTAAAGGAAGGAGTGAAACAGGGAGAAAATTAGAGGGAGATGAGAGGTTGGTAGACACAACGCCCAAGAGAACCAGAAGTTCCTTCAGAAAACCTCTATTGAGAGGGGCAGGTATCCTACTTCCTGCTCTTAACCCCATTGTCTGACTGATTCCAAAGCACACAGAATTATCAGCAGTGATGCTGTAAACAGCCTTTTCCTTTCATTTAAATTCAGTTAGCCAACATATAGTATATCAATAGTTTCCAATGTGGAGTTTAATAATTCACCAGTTGCAGGCACCTGGGTGACTCAGTGGGTTAAGCCTCTGCCTTCAGCTCATGATCTCAGGGTCCTGGGATCCAGACCCGAATCGGGCTCTTTGCTCAGCAGGGAGCCTGCTTCCCCCTCTCTCTCTGCCTACCTCTCTCTCTCTGTCAAATAAATAAATAAATAAAATCTTAAAAAAAATAGTAATTCGCCAGTTGCATATAACATCCAGTGCTCATCACATCACTGTATACAGCTTGTGTATCAGGAAGGCATGGTGGGCTTCCAGGGTTATCCAGTTGAGATTTCAGAGAGAATTCAAGAGAAAATCAATTAAGAGCCCAAAGGAAGAGTACTCGTTAAAAGTACAACATCCCTCTCAGCTGCTTACTTCACCCTCACCCTGCCTTCGAAGGGAAAGGATTTTGAAAGAGACTAAAGGTCAGCTTATAAGAAAGAGTCAGAACTTTGGGACCCTTAACTAATGCCATTAGGGCAGAGACCATGTTTTATTTGACTTTACGTACCCTCCCCAACCCCCACCCCCCGCCCCGTTGTAGTGGCAGGACATGGAAAATTCTCTGATTGTTGAATGAATAAATCAGTGTAGTTTCCACTGGGAAAATTATACAAGCAGTAACCCTACTCCCTGTCCAGTAATTTCCTCAGGATAGTTACCCTACAAAATGTCACACATAAGGAGCCCTTCAGAGCACGCCGTAACTGTGTCCTTGGAAAACCATAATCAGAATCAATGCTCCTGTAACAGGTTGCTCAACACTGTAGATTCTAGTGTTCTTAGTCTCTGCCCACTAAGTCCCTCAGGAATGAGAGGGGTGGTACAGCTTATTGTTAAGTAAGAAAGCCAGGAGCCACATCTGTCTGTGGTTCCTGTAAGTGACCAGTCCACTATATATTAACATGTTTTTGAGCCCTTTAGAACACAAATGCTTATCCTATAATTTGTCCTCAAGAAATAATATGTTTTGAATAGATAATATGTAGTTTTCTTTCCACATTCACGCCCCATCACTCAAACACGTTAGCTGTACATGGGTGTGTTTATGGGTGTGTGTATCTCTTCTTTTGTCATGCCTCATCCTAACTTTGCCTTCTTGGTAGGTCAACCTGTTTGTAGCAGAAGAGGTGAACTCACTCCCAGACCTTTGTAGATCCAGAAGAGACTCTCCCTTGGAGTTTCCTGTCAGCTTCCCTGGCCTGTTTCGGAAATGTCCTCACTGCCACTCCAGGATTATGCCCCTAGCCTACCCCCCATAGAATCCCTTCAACCCAAGCCCTGGTGGGAGCTGGCAGCCTTAATTTGTCCTTAGTATTCTACACATATGTTTCAGTAAGAAACACATGTCCCTTGAGATCTTGATGGGGTGAATATTATCTGGGAACCCTTTTTCACTAAAATAATTAAAGAATACTTAGGCATTAATATTCTAGATCCCATGTAAGGTACTGGTGTTCTGTTCTTTCAGGAGCCAGTTATTTCTGTTTGTCTGTCCTGATTTGTCTTTCCATCTCTTCACCTGTCTGCTCTCATATTCCCAAATGGCCTTTGGATAAACCAGTGGTGGTTTATCACAAGCACAGACGATAAACTAATGGGGTATGAGAAATGGAGGGTCATGACTGAAGAGGCATCAATAGGAGTAGAAGGATGACCCCAAACATCCTGTTCTTATAGGTCTTATGTGGTTGTTACATTTGCTCTGATATTTAGCTTTGGGTTTCCTGGTAGTCAAAGCAAGTAGAAAGACTTAATACTTCTTGTTAGAAAAGGGGAAGTATCTCAGTTCCTTAGGGAAGGCAAAACTGTTTTTTAGCACTAAGTTCTAAAAAACATTTTCAATGTGGTCCTTTTATAAGGGGCATCAAATTAGACAATGTTCTTGACTTCCTCCACATAGCAAGTGCAGGAATGGGTCTCCTATGTGTCTCTTCTGTTGTCTTTATTTTTAAATTTATTTATTTATTTATTTATTTATCTATTTATTTATTTATTTATTTAATCTATCACTCAATTAGAGAGAGAGAGTGAGAAAGCACAAGCAGGGGGAGCAACAGAGGGAGAGAAACAGGCTGTGTGCTGAGCAGGGAGCCTGATGTGGGACTTGATCCCAGGACCCTGGGATTATGACCTGAGCCGAAGGCAGATGCTTAACTGACTGAGCCACCCAGGTGCCCTGATTCTGTTGTCTTTAGATAATTGTGAAATAATCTTAAAATGCGTCTTAATAGAGCTGATTCTGTGAGGACACAATTCCAATAAAAGGTTGTCTAGACCAAGTGAATTTTATCCACCTGAAGCACTGGATAATCCCTAGGACCTGTCTAGGGAAAAAAGCTGAACACATCCATTCTTTTTTCCTTGGGAACAGTCCATATTCATTGCCATCAGTGCCATTCAGTGCCCTTAGCCATCTGAGCACTCCATTCTGGTTGGTCCCCTATTTGTTTAATTTTTGGTGTCTTGCTTTCAGCTACCGTTGTTATTAATTCTTGTCAAAGCCAGAAGAGTCCCGGTGTCAACTGAATTTCGGGATAGCTGAGTTTTAAAAAGTTTAAGATTGTTTTTTAAAGATTTCATTTATTTATTCGAGAGATAGAGATCTCATGAGAGAATATGAGCAGGAGGAAAGAGCAGAGGGAGAAGGAGAAGGAGACTTCCTGCTGAGCAGGGAGACTGTTGCAGGTCCCTGGGATCATGACCTGAGCTAAAGGCAGACGCTTAAACCACTGAGCCATGCAGGCATGCCCTATGATTTTTTTTTTTAAATTGTTGATGTTTTCATACAGTAATATAAATTGTTGCTATCTAAGAAAAAATCAGGTTTAGTATTTCTCAACCTTTTTTGAGCATGGAATTTCTTTATCATGAACTGAACACTTATTGGGAAATGCTTCTGAAAGCAATTCTTTGATAATGTCTCAATGTTAGCCATAACAGGGTACTCGTAACTTAATACAGGATTCATGATGGTCAAGAAGTCTTTGAAATCCAAAGCCATGAATCATCAGTAGAGCATTCTTGGCAAGTAGATGGTATATACTTGTCCCTCCTAGAATCCTGCAGGTCATACCATGTATTTATAAGATCAGCAACCACAGTTTTGGACATGGTTTAAAAGTTCTCCTTTTCCTATGAAATCAAGATTTTATTCTTCAGTTAATTTTTGAATTCCACCTGAAAAAAAGTAACCAATAAAAATGCTGTTGTGATTATTTGAAATGTAACTGGTTTTTAAACTACCACTCAAAGAAAATATAGTGCCTTAGAATCTTTGAGAAAGAATTATAAAGAATATTTAACAATGGTTTTTAAAATATTCAGTAGTGTCAGTAGGACACAAAACCATTAGGGTAAACATTTTTAATAGTTGTTGAGAAGACACTTCAAAATAAAATGGTTAATTAGTGACATAAAGCACCTCCTGTATGGAGCCTTACAATTCTTTAAAACTGGAAATTCCCAAAGATCATGAGACTGGAAAGAGTAGAAACAGATCTCATTTTTTACATCTTAGAAATAAACATTTGTAACCATCTGGAGTGTAGTTTCTGGATTGGGGACAAGAACAATAATCTTACTAATTTATCTTTGAAATGTCACTTCTAACTTTTGGTGGTTGAACAATACTATAGTTTTTGTCTCCATTATACTGAGTACACTATTAAATATTTAAAAAATAGAATTTTAACATCTTGAAATAAAGTAGTTTTTATCCTCTAAGCTATAATATTAGTTACCACTGAATGGAATTCTGTCTGAAAATTAAATTTTTCTATTATGCTCCAGTGAAACTAATCTGAACATTCTTAACTCTTCCACTCTTCTGGAACTTTTTATGTTTACCTTCAGGGAACTCTTTCCAATGTGCGATAAACTCCTATTCATCCTCTGAAAACCAACATAGCTTCCTTTTTTTTTTTTTTTAATTTAATTTTATTTTTCCAGTGTTCCAAGTTTCATTGTTTAGGCACCACACCAGCATAGCTTCCTTTTCCAGGAAGCCTTTCCTTATCCTCCTTTTAGTTTTCACAAGCATTTTTTCAGTCTTTGTGCTAACTTTGTGCTTATACATATTTTTATTTTTCCATTGATCACACTCCTTTTTTTCCCATGGTACAAACCGTCCCCAGTGTCCTTAACCCAGCCATCCTATCCCTACTACCCCCACTCCCCAGTAACCCTCAGTTTGTTTTGTGACATTAAGACTCTCTTATGGTTTGTCTCCTTCCCGATCCCATCTTGTTTCATTTTTTTCCCTCCCTATTCCCCACAACCTGCCCCTCAAATTCCTCATATCAGAGATCATATGATAATTGTTTTTCTCTGATCGACTTATTTCGCTTAGCATATTACCCTCTAGTTCCATCCTCATTGTTGCAAATGGCAAGATTTTGTTTCTTTTGATGGCTGTATAGTATTCCTTTGTGTGTGTGTGTGTGTGTGTGTGTGTGTGTGTGTGTACACACACACACACACACACACACACACACATATATACACCACATCTTTTTTTAAAAATTATATATAATGTATTATTTGCCCCAGGGGTACAGGTCTGTGAATCATCAGACTTACACATTTCACAGCACTCGCCATAGCACAAACCCTCCCCAATGTCCATAACCTAGCCATCCAATCCCTACCCCACACCCGCCACAGTTTGTTTTGTGAGATTAAGAGTCTCTTATGGTTTGTGTCCTTCCTGATCCCATCCTGTTTCATTTTTTCTCCTCCCTACCCCCATTGACCCCCTGCCCTGCCCCTCAAATTCCTCATATGAGAGAGATCATATAATTGTCTTTCTCTGATTGACTTATTTCACTTAGCATAATACCCTCTAGTTCCATCCATGTCATTGCAGATGGCAAGATTTCATTTCTTTTGATGGCTCCATAGTATTCTATTGTGTGTGTGTGTGTGTGTGTGTATACACACACACACCACATCTTCTTTATCCATTCATCTTCTTTATCCATTCATCTTTATCCATGAACATCTAGGTTGGACATCTAGGTTCTTTCCATAGTTTGGCTATCGTGGACATTGCTGCTATAAACGTTCAGGTGCACATGCCCCTCTGAATCACTACATTTGTGTCTTTAGGGTAAATACCCAGTAGTGCGGTTGATGGGTCATAAGGTAGCTTATTTTCAACTTTTTGAGGAACCTCCATACTGTTTTCCAGAGTGGCTGCACCAGCTTGTGTTCCCACCAACAGTGTAGGAGGGTTCCCCTTTGTCTGCATCCTCACCAACATCTGTTGTTCCTGACTGATTAATTTCAGCCATTCTGACTGGTGTGAGGTGGTATCTCACTGTGGTTTTGATTTGTGATCAAATGATGTGATGTTGAGCACATTTTCATGTGTTTTTTGGCCATTTGGATGTCTTCTTTGCTGAAATGTCTGTTCATGTCTTCTGTCCATTTCTTGACTGGGTTATTTGTTCTTTGGGTGTTGAGTTTGATAAGTTCTTTATAGATTTTGGATACTAGCCCTTTATCTGATATGTCATTTGCAAATATCTTCTCCCATTCTGTCAGTTGTCTTTTAGTTTTGTTGACAGTTTCCTTTGCTGTACAAAAGCTTTTGATCTTGATGAAGTCCTAATGGTTCATTTTTGCCCTTGCTTCCCTTGCCTTTGGTGATGTTTGTAGGAAGAAGTTGCTGCAGCTGAGGTCGAAGAGATGCTGCCTGTGTTCTACTCAAGAATTTTGATGGATTCTTGTCTCACATTGAGGTATTTCATTCATTTTGAGTCTATTTTTGTGTGTGGTGTAAGGAAATAGTCCAGTTTCATTTTTCTGCATGTGGCTGTCCAGTTTTCCCAACAACATTTGTTGAAGAGACTATCTTTCTTTCATTGGACATTCTTTCCTGCTTTGTCGAAGATTAGTTGACCATAGAGTTGAGGGTCCATTTCTGGGCTCTCTGTTCTATTCCATTGATCTATGTGTCTGTTTTTGTGCCAGTACCATACTGTCTTGATGATTACAGGTTTGTAATAGAGCTTAAAGTCTGGAATTGTGATGCCACAAACTTTGGTTTTCTTTTTCAACATTCCCCTGGCTATTCTGGTTCCATATAAATTTTAGGATTAGTTGTTCCATTACTTTGAAAAAAATTTATGGTATTTTGATAGGGATTGTGTTAAATGCGTAGATTGCTCTAGATAGCATAGACATTTTCAAATATTTGTTCTTCCAATCCATGAGCATGGAACATTTTTCCATTTCTTTGTGTCTTCCTCAATTTCTTTTATGAGTACTTTATAGTTTTCTGAGTATAGATTCTTTGCCTCTTTGGTTAGGTTTATTCTTAGGTATCTTATGGTTTTGGGTACAATTGTAAATGGAATTGACTCCTTAATTTCTCTTGTTTCTGTCTTGTTGGTGTATAGAAATGCAACTGATTTCTGTGCATTGATTTTATATCCTGACACTTTACTGAATTCCTGTATGAGTTCTAGCAGTTTTGGAGTGGAGTCTTCTGGGTTTTCCACATAAAGTATCATATCACCTGCAAAGAGTGAGAGTTTGGCTTCTTCTTTCCCGATTCGAATGCCTTTTATTTTTTGTTGTTGTTGTTGTCTGCTGAGGCTAGGACTTCTAGTACTATGTTGAATAGCACTGGTGATAGTGGACACCCCTGCCATTCTCCTGACCCTAGGAGAAAAGCTCTCAGTGTTTCCCCATTGAGAATAATATTCTCAATTCAAGATTTGCCATGGGTTTTTCATAGATGGCTTTGATGATATTGAGGTATGTACCTTCTGTGCCTAAACTGTGAAGAGTTTCAACCAAGAAAGTATGCTGTACTTTGTCAAGTGCTTTTTCAGCATCTATTGAGAGTATCATATGGTTCTTGTTATTTCTTTTATTAATGTATTTGTATCACATTGATTGATTTGCGGATGTTGGATCAGCCTTGCAGCTGAGGAGTAAATCCCACTTGGTCATGGTGAATAATCCTTTTAATGTACTGTTGGATCCTATTGACTAGTATTTTGGTGAGAATTTTTGCATCTGTGTTCATCAAGAATATTGGTCTGTAATTCTCCTTTTTGATGGGGTCTTTGGTTTTGGGATCAAGGTAATTCTGGCCTCATAAAATGAGTTTGAAAGTTTTCCTTCCATTTCTATATTTTGGAACAGTTTCAGGAGAATTGGTATTAATTCTTCTTTAAATGTTTGGTAGAATTTCCCTGGGAAGCTTTCTGGCCCTGGGCTCTTGTTTGTTGGGAGATTTTTGATGACTGCTTCAATCTCCTTACTGGTTATGGGTCTGTTCAGGTTTTCTATTTCTTCCTGGTTCAGTTTTGGTAGTTTATATGTCTCTAGGAATGCATCCATTTCTTCCAGATTGTCAAATTTGCGGGTGTAGAGTTGCTCATAATATGTTCTCATAAATATTTGTATTTCTTTGGTGTTGGTTGTAATATCTCCTCTTTCATTCATGATTTTATTAATTTAGGTCCTTTCTCTTTTCTTTTTGATAAGTCTGGCCAGGAGTTTATCAATATTTATCAATTTTTTCAATTAATTCTTTATCAATTTTTTATCAATTAATTCTTTCAAAGAACCAGCTCCTAGTTTCGTTGATCTGTTCTGTTGTTCTTTTGGTTTCTATTTCATTGATTTCTGCTCTGATCTTTATTATTTGTCTTCTCCTGCTGGGTTTAGGCTTTCTTTGCTGTTCTTTCTCCAGCTCCTTTATGTGTAGGGTTAGGTTGTGTACTTGAGACCTTTCTTGTTTCTTGAGAAAGGCTTGTGTTGCTAGATACTTTCCTCTCAGGACTGCCTTTGCTGTGTCCCAAAGATTTTGAACAGTTGTGTTTTCATTTTCATTTGTTTCCATGAATTTTTAAAATTCTTCTTTAATTTCCTGGTTGACCCATTCTTTAGTAGGATGTTCTTTAGTATCCATGTATTTGAGTTCTTTCCAACTTTCCTCTTGTGACTGTGTTCTAGTTTCAGAGCATTATGGTCTGAAAATATGCAAGGAATGATCCCAATCTTTTGGTACTGGTTGAGACCTGATTTGTGACCTAGGATGTGATCTATTCTGGAGAATGTTCCATGTACACTAGAGAAGAATGTGGATTCTGTTGTTTTGGGATGGAATGTTCTAAATATATCTGTGATGTCCAACTGGTCCAGTATATCATTTAAAGCCTTTATTTCCTTGTTGCTCTTTTGCTTAGATGATCTTTCCATTTCAGTCAGTGGGGTGTTAAAGTCTCCTACTCTTATTGTATTATTGTTGATGTGTTTCTTTGATTTTGTTATTAATTGGTTATATAATTGGCTGCTCCCATGTTAGGGGCATAGAAATTTAAAATTGTTAGATCTTCTTGTTGGACAGACCCTTTAAGTATGATACAGTGTCCTTCCTTACCTCTTATTATAGTCTTTGGCTTAAAATCTAATTTATCTGATGTAAGGATTGCCACCCCAGCTTTCTTTTGATGTCCATGAGCAAGGTAAATTGTTTTCCACCCCCTCACTTTAAATCTGGAGGTGTCTTTGGGTCTAAAATGAGTTTCTTATAGATAGCATATAGACGGGTCTTGTTTTTTTTTTTATCCATTCTGATACCCTGTGTCTTTTGATTGGAGTATTTAGCCTATTTACATTCAGGGTAACTATTGAAAGATAGATATGAGTTTAGTAGCAACGACCCCAGAAAAATATACACTAACCAAATCAGAAGAGACCCGAAACCAGGGGGAGAAGAAAGGAGGGAAAAAGAAGAAGAAGAAGAAGAAGAAGAAGAAGAAGAAGAAGAAGAAGAAGAAGAAGAAGAAGAAGAAGAAGAAGATGAAGATGAAGATATATATATTAGACTGGTGAATTGAACAGAGCCACACACTTGGTTTTGGGTATATTTTGGTTTATTAGAGGAAACTACCTCCCAAAATGTTAAAGAAAGAAACACACACACACACACACACACAAACACACACACACACACATAAGGGTAGACATGATGAAGGGGTGGAATATGACTGTAAAGATGAAAATTAAAAATGATTCTAAAAAAGGAATTGATAAGAAGTTGGTTGAGAAAAGAAAAGAAAAAAAGAAAAAAAAAAAGAGGAAAAAATGTGACCAGGCTGGAGACTAGAAAAAAGTCATGTGCTAGATTTAAGGTATATTTTGATCTATTGGAAGAAATTGTATTCCAAAGTGTTAAAGAAAAAAAACCCATATGTATACAAAAAGTAAGGTTAAATACAATGAAGGGATAAAATATGACTATAACAATGAAAATTAGAGATTTTTAAAAAGGTATTGATAAGATAAAATAGTTAAAAAACATTAGAGTAGGAAAAAGGAAAATTTTTTTTAAAAGAATAAGAAAAAATTAAATTTCAGAACATTTAACTTTGAAAGACTAAAGGATCATGTGAAAAAAAAGCCATGAATTCTATGCGTTGCTTTCACCTAGCTCTGGAGTTCCACAGTTCTCATTGATTGGTGAACTTGGTCTTAGCTGGATGTTCATGCTGATCTTTTGGGGGACGGTACTGTTGCAGTGATTCTCAAGTGTCTTTGCCTGAGGAGGAATTGCACTGCCCTTGCCAGGGGCCAGGCTAATCTGCTTGGGTTTGCTCTCGGTAGCTTTTGTTCCCTGAATGCTTTCCATACAGCTTTGGAGGATGGGAATGGAAGTGGTGGCCTCTGACCCAAAGGAGCCAAGAGTTCAGCCCCCCACTCCTCAGTGAGCCCTCAGAGAAAAGCAGTCAATCCCTCCTTCTCCCTGGTCTCTGGCTGCACTCTGTGACCGAGTGTTTCTACCTCTGGTGCATGGCCCTGTTTGGAATCTCCAAACCCAGCAGATTCCTGCAGCACACTCCCGCACCGCTCCTCCTGGAGGAGGAACGAGGGTGTCTCTCCGGATCTGCCACTCGTGGGGTTCCTGCTCAAAGAGCAGTGCCCTGACTATGCCTCAGATCATGGTTTAAGGTAATTCCAAGCTGAGAGCCCACTCCTCGGCTCCATCTCTGCAGTCAACTTCCCCACTCTGATACCTGGGATCTCTGCCACACTCAGACACCCCTGGTCTTTTTGTGTCCCTGTGGGTCCTGAGACCACACTGTCCCCATGAGGGCTCCACTCGCCACTTAGCCTCTGGAGCAACATCCCTCAGTGGAGCAGACTTCTAAAGGTTCTGATTTTGTGCTCTGCTCCTTTTTCACCTGCCAGGAGCCAGCACC